>JAOQMM010000006.1:16316351-16326878 GCA_027563515.1 Erythroxylum platyclados
ATAATTATTCTTATAATTATTTATTATTTATTATTATAATTATTTATTATACTTATAATTATTTATTATTATTATTAGTATTATTATTATAAATGAGCATGAGAGAGGTTTGGGTAAAGGGTAAATATTGTCTTTTAGCTTGGAGAATATGCGTTGAATGGGTAAAGATAACTGGGGGAAGGTATTAGCTAATCGTCGATAACGTGGAATACCTAAGTTTATGGAATCCCTATTCCGCAGCCCATTTTTAACCAAACAACGTCATAGGCATGTGCTTAAGAATAGACAAGGAATGGCTATGTCATTCCTGTCAACCAAACATACAGTTAGTGTTTCTCCTTGTAAAATAAAGAGAGGTTGTAACTTCTAAATTTTTCATAGTGAAGTTTCTTCTTCTTACTCATAGTTTTTACCCTGATTTGTTCGAAGTTTTCTACGTAAAAAATCTGTGTTTATTTTTTCATTATTATTCTTTCAATCCTATTTAGCTGCAAACCTACTGGTCAATTTTCATAACATATATATATTCTCTTCATTTGGAACTTATTCTTGATGAATTCAATGCAGCATTTGTGTAGAAAAATTATAGGGATGGCTTGCTCAGTTCATTTTGTGAAAGCCACCGACTCATGAAGCTCTCTAAAGAAGAGCAGGGAGACACGGTTGCTCTTTTGGTGGGAGTGTTTGTGGTATAAAGCGAGTAGTGCATGGGATTTGGTGTGCAATTGACTTTTTATTCATATACAGTAGGTACTTAATGATCGTTATTGTGATGGCCACCAAATTCTATATGCTTTTGTTAGGATGTTGTTTAGGTTTGGCAAAACAATGTGTGAGAGATGGTAATTCTATTGAGCTATCTTGGATGGCCAATAGCAAAGTTAGTGATACATTAGATTGCCCTTATGGCATGAACATGAGATAAATTGTCCAAGCCTTCCTAAAATCTATTTCCACTTCCGGAAGATAAGAACTAAAGTCACAATCACTGGCTCACGCGCATACACAGGCCAATGCTTTTGACTGTTTAAATGAAGTTTCAATGAAGCTAGTGCAAGCACACACAACCATGATGGATCCTTGCCCCAAGAGGTTACCTCGTAAGAAACTAAACAACGTATAAAGTCAAAGATGTAAAAAAAAATAAGGTCTGATGAATGGCCTTTTCAATGGTTTGTTTATTTTCTTTTTAACCTTGAGGGCAAAAAAATTATAGCTGTTAATGAAGTCAAAATCTACCGATTCGACTGCTTATTATTGTTGAATATCCGCTACGGTCCAACTTTGTTACAGTAATTATAGTTAATATGTATGTCCTTAAGAAGAGCAGTCGTAAGTTACATTCTATTATTGACTTCATGTCGTGTTCTACAAACTTCAGTCAAGTATGCGCACCGTATTAAATGGAAGTTATGTGTTTACTGTCACGTTTCATATTTGTTCTATGTCGCCATCCAATACGTAGTCACAAGAATCTTTAACAGAATCATACCTATACATTTGACGCGCTAATCTCCATGTAAATATCAAATAAAATACAATGGGATAAGAAACTTACATACAAAGTTTTAAAAAAATTTAAGTGCAAAGATTAATTTAACGTTACAATCTTATAACTTGGGTCATTATATTCTAACATAAGTTATTATAATTCAAGTTTGGAATACAAAATTTTCATTTATTGAATTTTGAAATTAATATTTCCTTTTTTAATCTTTTATTAAAATTATTCATAATAACTGTATGTCATTTTTTCACAACTATTAAAAGGTTATGTCAATTTAGATAATATCTTTAAAGCATATATGTTCGAAGAATTGATATGGCATTTTATTAAAATTATTTATTATAGTAAGTAACGATGAAGAAAAGCGATATTATATGATAATTCATCGCTAATAAGTTTAATGGAAGTTCGTATAAATAGTTTTATATTCTAAATTTATACTATGAGAACTTCTCTATAATAATTCAAATCAAAAGAGTGTACCATCTAATTTATGCAACATTAATGCACATACACTTTCTTTTAACTATTCATCAACTTAATTATCGGAAAGGCCATATTATAAATAACTTGCAGCGATAATGTTCTATTTTGCATACTCGTCATAGAGGAACAGCGTATTAAAAGAACTTGGAACCGCTCGATACGAAACACCTGTTTCAATGAAGATTCACACTTCAGTAATATCAATAAGCAATAATAGTCTTCGTTTTTCACTAAAATTTAAACCAAATGAGTAGGAAGTTTTTATACGAAATCCCCATTCTAACATCAATTTAAAACCCCCCATAATTGATACGAATTGTATCAATTTTCATATTTGCTATATTCATTTGCTTGGTCAATGTTTCGACTTCAAATACTCTATCCAATTTTACTTTGTCCACTTATATCCAATGACTAAAATAACAACGTTTTAATCATTAGATATGAGTTTAAACATTATTCAACTTTGTTTAATAGTCAAAAATGACGTCATTTTAAATATTAAACATAATTAAACACCATAAAATTAGATAAAAAATTTTAACTACAATATTTCGTGAGACTGTGCCCGTCTCGAAACATATTAAGATAGTTTTACGTATCATTTATATGTATGGATCAAAAATGGTCAATGCTGAGTTGTCTTTCTTTTTACGTTCAATTCGAAACAAAAGAGCAAAATAAAGTAGCTTTTGCCGGTGGCATTGGAGTTAGGATTCCAGTTCAGTAGTGTGTGATTGAAGATAGACCAGAGTCCCGACTGATTGAGCCCCTGAAAACCCTCCTCTGCCATTTGCACAACCGCGTAACTTGTAATTGGAACTACATTTTTTTTTTGGTTAAATTTTAAAATACTAAGCTTTTTTTTTTTTTAGCGTACCTTCAACTCAATTTGAGTTACAGGGTTTCATTATTATATTCAAGAGAAAGAGAAAGTAAACGATCTCCAACCTAAGATTGACTACTCTACCTGTTCAAATAAAGATCTATGACCTTTTCTTTGAAAAAGTAAACTGTACCTGTGCACAAATTTAAGGTAAGTATATTTGAAGTAACTGAGTTGTGTAAAGCATTATTAAATTCATTATTTTACTATTAAAAACGATTTAATCACACCAATTTTTTGTACTATTACTATTACTTAAAACATTATAACTGTAGAATCTGAATTTTATTTAAAATTAATTAAAAAACTGTTTTTTTTACAATGTTAAGTCATTTTCTTAACAACTAAGCTGTAATATAATCCATTTGTTGGAATATAATTGGTCAGTAGTTACTCACTTTATATACGATAATCTTGCAAATCATATAATCAAATTAAATAGAGTATCTATTTGGCTAGTTATCAAATTATATGATTAAAGTCTAGTGTAATTAATTTAAGAACAAAGAGAAAACAATTGTAGCTCTTATGACTATGTATATGTATGTATACACATGCATGTGTAATTTTACAAGAAAATATAAGTGGAGGTTTGACTATCTGTGCTTTTAATGGCCCTTAGTTGCTTGAACGCAAAGGAAGTTTCATTGGAAGAAGTATGCTCCACAATTTGTGCTCCCTCTCCGCACCCACTGGACCTTGCAATTGCATACCCCTCTCTTTCTCTCTCTCCCTACAATTTATATGTCAATAAATAAATAAAATCCAGAGTCTGATGGAAGCAAACTCACTCCCATGTCAACTTTGTGCCAGTTTTCTTGTGCTAGTCCTCATCTACTAGCTATTCCACAATTTTCAAGCTGTCAAACTCAAACATTCAAGCTTCTCCATACTACTCTAAATCCAAAATCTTCAACACACTGCTCTCTCCATCTCTCGCTCTCTCCATCTCTCTTTCTCTCCATGCAATCTCTTCTCTTCACCATTTCCTCTGTTCTCTGCAACAACCATGAAAACCTCCATGCCCTTCTTTACTACAGTTCTTTGGCTCTCTCTTTGTCTCGTGTTGTTTCAATTTTGGCGGTGTAATTTCTTCTCCTCTGTCAATACCATTCACTATAACACTACTCCATCTATGTCTGCTTCGGATCAGCCTTTGAGGAACAGAAAAATGTTGGCCACCAAGTTTGACTTCAAACCTTTTCTCAGAAGCCAGCACCAACACCATCGGGGTCATCACCGGCATATCCCTTTGCACCGTGAGCCAGTCGGAGGCGATATTGATGAGCGTTATGGTGATAGCAAACGACGCGTTCCAACTGGTCCAAACCCTTTGCACCATTAAGGTTTTTTTTTTCCTTTTTAATTTTTTGGTTGCATATGCTTCTGTATTGTATAATTACTCTTCATGTAATATTCATCTCATCCATTCTTCAGAAAACGAAAAGACAGAAAGAAGTTTCTGAAATTGGTCTCCTGCAGATTCCATACATACTTGCTAAAATTTCAGAATTAAATTCAGATATACATTTGGATAGTGTCAATTCATACGTGCTCTAATGATTGCTTATAACCGAAAAATAAGCTTTTGTCATTCCCTTAGACACGGAATTTCATGTCTGACGGATCATGCATTTATTCTAATCTACAACTATTAGTTTACTGTGGAAGAAGCAATAGTAGCTGTGACGGCACGGAACGTCATGGGAACCGAAATTTAGGCACCATTGCTGCAGTATAATATCATAATGAAGATTAGTTAGGACCACAGCTTTGACAACATCACCGTAATCCATTTTTCTAAAACTTTGACTAATTAATTGATGAGAACCTACTGATCCAACTTCTCCAAAAATCTACAATAGGTTATAGGGTTGTAATTTATTAGATTAACAAGAAAGATTTGTGCTGAATCAAATGTAACAACTAACATAGGATCCTCCTTAGGAGATGCATGTGTATCAGTTGTTGACTAAAAGTGAAGCATATTTAGTGTCTTCCTGTTTGTACTCCTGACCCTGTTTGTTTTTATCCCCTTCCAATGCTGTGTGGAATGGGCAAAAGTCGCAAAAAAGGTCGGTATTAGTTAAGGGAAAGAAAAATTGCTAAACCACTTCCTATGTTGTCTGTAGACTTTTTTGGTACCATGATCCATTTTCACTGGGCCTCGTGCCATCCAGTGGTTACATTATTGGATTGGATCAGATTGAATAGTTCTTTTTTGTGTGAATAAAAGAATTTAAAATTGGATATTTTAAAAAATAATTTCACAATTATGGCTTAGTTTTGATTTTCAAGAAATGTATGATTCGTGATTATGTTTTAAGGTTAAAAATAATGACTTAGTTCCTGATCGAAAGTTTCAAAAAAGTTAGCAAAATGAGTTGAGTGTACAATTATAAATGGCATCAATATTTAGGGAAAAAATAGAAGAATATTCAAATTTTAGACATAATTATAAAAATATGAAAATTTGGAATCTGATTAGTCACAGTTTAAAGATTTAAGTTATCTTTTATTGGAAATCAAATTAAATTGAAAGGAGGAAGAAGAAAAAAGAGCTAAAAAAGAAATAGCAAATATTTTGATGCCGAGAAGTTCTTTTTTATTTTTTTCACAATCCAAATTAAATCATTTTGCTTCATGCTGGAGAAAAATATGAAGGAAATTAACTAGTATTATGAATTTCTTATTGTATTGATTAAAAAACAGTACAAATGTACTTTGTATTATAAGAATTTCAGGTTATGCTAGTTGATACATCAAAATATCAAAAAAGTATGAAATCAAATTTCTAAATTAAGAAAATGTGGAGAGTTAATTAAAAATATATTTTTATCTTTAAATATTTTTAATCATAAAAATGTTATTTAAAATATTTTTAATAAATAAAGCTGTAGAATCAAAATTTAAAATATTTTTAAAATTATAATCATAATAAGGGACTAAATTTATAATGATACTAAAATAAAAATATTTTTATAATTTTAAAAATAATCTAAAATGATATCCAATATTAATTGGTATCATTAATATACGGTATTAGTAACAAAATATATACATGTTGTATTCATGTTTACATAACATATGGAGTATTCCAGATTTTTTTTTTTACAATCAAATTTTATTATTAAATAAATAATATTTGACTATTTAGGATTAATTACTAAAAAATAGAATTAATATAATTTAATTATTCAAGTTATTGTTAATGTTAAAGTTCTTTAAAAAATTTCACATGAATTGTACATTTTAAAAGACTAATTTTATTAGTAGAAAATTAAATTTTTTATTATATATAATTTAAAAATATATTTTATAATTTAAAAATTATCTAATTTTATCTAATATTAACCAATATTAATATTATAATATGCCGAAAATAAAACTGATATGAACTCTCGAATATATTATTCACGACTTTTCTTTTTGTTTATCCGATAGGATGTCTTGGATGGACCTGAGCTATCACTGACACCATTAAGCTAGTATCACGCTCAGACTATTTCTAGCTCATATTTTGTAGGACTCTATGGGAAGAGTTAGCACTATCACCAAGTATTTAACATTGCCGCATTTACAAGCGAAATTTGAATTATGACCTTGCTTAAGCGAGCATCTATCCGACGGATGCCATTACCAGAGGTCCCGTTTCGACTTCTAACCTCACCATATTCTAGTCCTACGCTAGTTCAAACCTTCTGAACTTGAATATATAATACCTATCACACAGCCTAAGATTCGTGTTAGATACAGGACTTCTTACTCGGGTAGACTTATGACCAATTACCAAACCCACTCAAGTGCTCATGCTTGTTACAAGTTACAAATGAATGGCTTCAGTAATCAAGGCATATATGTTCTTCACGTTTTACCGCAGACCCATATCTTGTTATACTACAGGCCCATATCCTAGGCTAAATTTTCTAAGACAAATAGGGTCAACATTCTTTTTGTTCTTAGCTTATTATTTGGAAAAAAAAAAAGAATCTTCTTTAAAAAAAAGAAAATAATTAGACAGTCTTAATTATTTATTTAATACTTATTTAATTAAACTTTTTATAAAACAAAATTTTCTTATTGCATGACTGATATTTGATGGGATTTTCTATATTATAGTATATGATAACTTCAGATTAAAATTGTACTATTTATGACTAGAGTAGGGAATCATGTACCATTTTTTACTTCTTTTTTTGATATAATGTATAAAATATTTTTTAACTCCGTGACTTCATTTCGTAATTGTCTAGTGGCCAGTTAAAAGTTGATGAATATTCAATTTATATAAAATTACTTTTTAAAAATTTTTTATTTTTACAAAATTAAAATTTTATAAAATACATCTAAACCAACAAATCCAAATTGAACTTTTATGGACTGATTTGGTATGATTCAAATTGTTTATATTTTGTTTAGGTTGAAAAATAAAAATTATTCTAATAATTATTTATTTAAAACTATGTTGTATATCTTTAATCATATTTGTTTATTCTTTCCTTTTTAATTTATCTTCTCTAATATTTTAGCGATAAGATTTAGCTTAAAATATTTTGCTAAGTTCATGAAATAATGTGTCATATTTCATATAGCTTCTCCTCTTCTCCATTATTGTTCTATAATCTGTTGTGATAAGATACCTATGTCTTCTCTACCATTCTTTTCTCTCACGAAAGTTAAGTATTAAATTGTGATCTGGGTTCTAACCTTCAGGACTTCAGGTTCCTTGAAGTTATGATTCATTGATGCTATCTTTTGTAGTTTTTGATTGAGCATTAATTTGAGAATAGTTTTCCACAGGTGGAAAATGGTTGGATCTCTTCCAGTTGTTTGAAAGAGGAGGAATAAATTGGGCATTTAAGATGTTTGTACCAGAAAGCCTTTTTAAAAGCTTACATAATTGCGTTTACAAAAATGTTTGAGGTAAATGACTTCGGTTGTTTAATTTAGTCACGGTGAAGACACAAAAACATTAGCAAGTAATTAGGTATAAAAGATAAGATAAGCCTTACTTTTCAGCATTGAACTTCAATGGCCACAAACAGAAGTCATTGAGCCTTGGTGTTTCCGAGCTTTGAAATTCATTATTATATTTAAACTTTGAAGAAAAAATATATTAGATTTCCACCATTATGAGTTGATCATATTAGCGTTTACTTTTTATACGACCTAAAATCTTGATTTTTGGAACATTATAGCAGGACCGTAAACAGCCAATAAGACTTAGCTCTTGCATATATTCCCTGTTTCATGATATTGACTCGTGGGATTGAGTCCCTTGGGAATAAAATATACTAAACGACTCGGTCGACGGTCTCCTTTAATTTTAAAATCAGAAGTTTAAGTTGTAAGAGGTTGAGACGGTCTCCTCTAATTTTAAAATCAGAAGTTGAAGTTGTAAGAGGTTAAGTTGGGGCATTACATCTTTTTGTACCAATTAACCTATTTCAATCCTATTTTTGCTTTAAAAAGATATCGTTTCATTTGTAAATAAATCCAAAACGTCATTATTTCTGAAGTAAAAATAGGTTAAGTAGTACATAAGATATTTGAACATTAAATTTGAGGATCTTTATAATGATAACTAGATGGGTCCGTAAAGAATAGTCACAAGTAATTTAGTACATAAATAAAATGCGATAAAGAAGAAAGAAGTACAACCGATTCTTGTTCGTAATCATAATTATGGGGCGTTTGGTTGAGAGTAATGGTTGTTCCGTTCCTCGTCTATTTTTAATAACATGTTATTACTTTGTTTGGTTGAAAAAATTATAAGGAATAAATGATCCGAAGGTTCAGTTATTCTTGAATTTGCAGAATATTTAAAGACACCTCATTCCTTAAGAATGTAGTTAGTAGGGACTATAATAAATATTTCGAATTTTTTATTAGTTATTCTTTTGTCATTCTAAATTTATGATTTTAAACCAAATATTGGCATAAATCATCATTAAAAATTTTTAGGAATAAACCAAACTAAGTAATACTCATTCTATTCCATTCCTTATCTATTATATTCCTAAGAATAACTATTCTCTTTCTTATATATTTCAGCAGGTGAACCAAACACCCCATGTTTTAAATGTAAAAGAAATTAAATGACTGTCTTATCTAAATTCGATTATGTGGATAGGACGAGTTGTGGGTGTTATTTGCTTTGGCTCCTATGTACATAATTCACGCTTCATTTCTCAAAAAAGTAAAAGACTTATTGCCAAGAAAAACCAAAAAAATTCCTAAAGAAATCCCATAACATTAGTTTCATGCTTCTGCATATATAACAAGAGAAATGTCTGAATATTGCTTCTTTTAGGAATACACCACCAAGAATTTAAGAGGTAACGTATATCTTAGTTCATTTTCATTTATTCCTAAGATTGCATCTGAATTGAGGATTCTGATATATTTGCAATTGAGATACTCAAAATTTGAAATAAGATTTATATAGTAAATAAAAGTTTAGTTCCTTGAAGTTAAAATTCTTAATGTTGTCTTTATTCTAATAATTAGAAATGCAGTGGAATATTGTATTTATAAGTGATAGACAAATAATAATTAATTGATTCACACCAACAGTTTTGCAGCCTCATCTTCAACAAGGACCATATATATATACGTAGCGATCATGCGGTTTAAGTCACAGAAGATGAAATTGTTGTCTAGGAAATATGATGCATTTTGTTTTTGGAGTAGGAAAAAAAAAGGTCAGAATGAATAAGGATTAGTGTTACTTCCACTACGACGTACATTTTGAAGGCATCTATAGGCCTATGCACATAACAAAATTGTAGTTGATAAGAAGAAAAATGAGTTTGAAGTGTGAACACGAGGAGGTGGTCATACCGTGATAGAGAGGGAAAGGGAAAGAAAAGGACGGCGGTGGTGGCGGTGGTTGATGCGATTTATATGGATCAAATCTCATATACACTTGACCTAATTTATTGGCAACTTTCGTGACAATGGAAAGTCAGCTGCCATTAAGTTGCCAAATTTGTTTATCTTTGATAATTTTTTTATTTTAATTAATACCCCCCAACCCCACAATACCTTCCAGTTGGGCGAAAATTAAAGTCTCTCAATTCATCACGATTTCAATGGGTTAGTGAGAAGTGAATCAGCTAAACCATGCCGTGCCACTTGACCTTATTATAGTGATAATAATGATTTTCCTACCACCACTTAGCTTGGTTGGACAAATGGGATTTGGAGATAAGAAGTTAAAAGCATGTAGTATAACTTAATTTAATGAATATTAAGATGAATGCTATAATTAATCACCCATCTGGTGGTTTACCTCATATACAAATACATATTTTGATATTGTACATCTTTTTATAGTCTTAAAAAGGCATAAATATATATCATATATTTATTAGCATTCTAATTCTAATAGTTAAAGAGATGCTCCTATTTCATTATTGTTAACTAATTTGACTAAATTACACTGTTTCTTCATAATTATAGTTTGACTTTTAAATTTTATTTTTTAATCAAAAGTCACGTTATTTAATATGATTAAATGGACGGTCTATCAGATTTAAAAATCAAGCAAAGCTTCCAGAGTCCACACACAAACAAGTATAAAATTGTGGAGCAATATGATATAAGTGGATAATGATATTGGCAGTGGCCATCAGCATCCAAAAGA
>JAOQMM010000006.1:16340690-16351684 GCA_027563515.1 Erythroxylum platyclados
GTGGGTGCATCCCTCTAAAGTATCTATACATCCATGACAATCCTCCCACAACGGCCAACCCCAACCCACAAAACGACAGGAACCCTGCTGTGACGACAAAGAGGACGGTAGCAATAGGGAACCATATGGGGCTCGACAAAAGGATCAAAGGAGTGAAGAAGATAAGTCCCAAGACTGCGACTGTGACAGTGACACCGGTGAGGACCAGAAGTATGGAGCCAGAGATGAGAAAGGTCAATATGCCGATGAGCTGAGTTGAGTTGGGTGCATGAGCTTGGAGTTTTTGTAAAAATGTGGAACCAGTGGTTCTGGGATTGGTGGTGGTGGCTCTTGGGGCTCTCTGGTTAGGGGCACGGTCAGCCATTAGAGAATGTTGAAAGCCAAACGGAGAAACCTGGAAGTTGGTGGAATTTTTATTTTGGAAGAAGAAATGGGAAGCGAGGTTGTTCCTTGACGATATATTACGATGGGACAGGTGGCCAGGTTGTAGGGTTTTGGAGACATGCAAGGCCACACGTGGTGAGATTGGAATTCTGTAATTCCTAGATATGGGTGTTGCTGCTGACTTTTTCTTTGGCTAGCGCTTTGTCTATCAGTACGTTCTATTTCACGGTCACAGATTTTACGAATATCTTGGTACACATCTCTGACGCCCGCGGATCCATGCTGGACGATGGACGGCAATAGTGTTTAGCATTAACATATTTTGTTAATGATTAATTACAAGTAGATATTCTAAGTTCATAACATTTTGAGAAATTTTATAGCTGAAAATATAACAAGTACTATAAAATAAAATTTCCTTTTTAATCACTACATAAAAGATTTTTATTGGTTTTATAATGCTAATATGCTTTGAAGTTTGAGATAAATTATGTTTTTATTTTTCTTAAAAAAATACTTTTATTATGTTAGAATGAATAGGTGAATAAAATAAGATCATAATTTAATTAAAATTAAAAAATAAAATAGAATATTTAGGAGTTTCAAAAATAAACGTTCACTAATGGTAAATTATATTATTAATTTATAATTTGGAATATATAAAGTTCTATACTCTTAGATGTTTTAATTTGTTTCGTCATTATATTATAGAGTATATGTAACATTGAAATATCTTTTGATGTCTTCTTACTTGCAACATTCATTCAAATTCATTGTCTGTATATTTTTCTCAGCACTTAACCTTTTACCATTATCAAGTTCAACACTCGCTTAAAAAATTTTAAAGACTGAGAACACATCTATTTTTCTCTTTACAGGATACACCGAACACCTTTTGAATTAATTATCAATGAAAAGAAAAATACTTTACTCCTCCCAAATATAGAATTGATGCTCGCTGCACAATAAAGAAAATTAATTTAAGAACAACCTTATTTTTTGAATTTGATATATTAAACTTCATATGGTATTTCTTACTTGTAATACAATCTCACAAAAAAGATAGTGATGCAACTATAAGTCTAGGGATCAACTTTTGCTCGACAAAGATCTTCATTCCTTATTTAGATATATGTAAAAGTTTTTGATGACATAGCATTAAAGATCTTTTGCTTGAATTGTTTGAAATTATTGACAATCCTGCTTCTAACAATGTCATTACCTTTAACTTCTGGATGTAAAACACATGAAGATGATTGAGTGTAAAACAAGTGAAGATGATTGACAAAAAGTTAATTTGTAAAATTAACACAAAAGAAATCGAATATTGAGTACCACCAAAATTCACAAAAGAAAATCACACAAGAAAAATTACCAAATTGTAAGAAAGGGATTTATCCTATCATCAATGTTAACCTAATCACTTTTGTGTTAATATGGTGTCGATTCTAGACTATCGAAGAGTAGATTACCCTCTCTCGAGTTATAATCACTAAACCCAAATTAATAAACCCTAATTAAGTTGAGTTATCAAAAATGTCATCTCTCCATTAATAGTCAGCCTATAACCTAATCAGTTCTTAAGCTTTCTAATAAACAACCAAGTCTCACACGAGATCTCTCCCTGTATAATTACCGATTTGATTATTTGTGTGGTTTATTGGATCATTTAACTCTCATTAATCAACCCAATCATTTTGCATTCAGTTCACTCTATCGATTTATTACTGAAGCATGAAGTTATAACAAATAATCACAACACCCAAATGAATTAACACAAAAACAACTAGATTAACATTGAATCAAGTTTAAATCCCTAAAGAAAAGTTAGAACATCAATTTTAATCCCAAATCCATCACCATCATCATATCCATCTTACACATTCAAAGAAAAACTTAACAAAGATGAAGAGAAAATGTCACTTGGACAGGATCGGGATGGCTCAAGAAAGCAGCAGCAGCAAAAGCCCATTCCTCTCTCCTCTTGTTCCTCTTCTATCTCTTCTTCTTCTTTCTTCTTGGAGTTTTCCCAAAGTGACAGAAATTGGAGCTGTCCCTAGGGTTCTTTTTCTTTCTTTATATAGTCTTTTCTATTTAGGTAAACCCTAGGGTTTCCCAGGTCTAAAAAGTCCCAAATGTCCCTCAGTAAGTTACGATTGGGGGGCTATCCGCACTGTCTGTCATGCAGGCCATAATCGTGGCACTTCATTTAGCTCTCTGTCACTATCGTGGTAGACCAGGCCACGATTGTGGCTCTCCCCAACTGGTTCTGTCACGAGGGTCTGGCTCCAAGCTTCCTTTGATTCTCCTCCGTTCTTCTATATCTGTTCTCAAATACTAACAAATACATCAAGGCACCTCAAATACACAAAATTAAAGCACAAAAGCATGCTTTAACCCATATAATACTCAAAACACAAACATTTAACTAAATAACACAATCCTAACTAAAACATGCATTAATCATTCAATTTAACAACTAAACACATAAGAATGTTAGAAATAGAGATTTTGTGTTATATAATCCTTATATGAGAAGCATATTTACAAGCTAATGGAGCTATACAAAGGGTGACAAGCCTTAAAAAACAAACGGGTGTATAAGCTTAAAACAGATGAGAATAACCCAAATTTAAGTTACAAGGCCAAGATCATTGTCAAAGGGTGTAACCAGAAAAAGAATGTAGTTTTGAAGAAATCTTCTCCCTTGGGGTCACAATTTCATCTATCTTAGTGGTTTTAAGTCTCTTCGTTGGCCTAAATTTAGAGATTGTATAACTCGATATAAAGCCAACATTCCTATATGGAGACCTAGAGGAAGAGATATATATGGAGCTACATGAAAGTTTTACAGTTTCAGATAAAGAACGCTTGGTGTGTCGATTCAAAAAGAGCCTCTATAGCCTAAAACAAGCTTCAAGATAATGGTATAAGAAGTTTGACTCTTTTATCGATCAACACCACTTTAAGAAGACTCAAACTGACTGTTATGTCTTTATGAAAAGGTATGATGTGGTGATTTTATCATACTTCTACTTTATATCGATGATATGCTAATTATTGGACATGATAAGAAGAAAATTGTTGCCCTTAAGAAGGTGTTGAGCAAATCATTCTCTATGAAGTACTTAAGACCAATGAAGCAGATCATTGGAATTCAGATCACTTGAGATTGCTCCAAAAAGTTATTATGGCTATCTCAAGAGTTATTGAGAAAGTCCTTAAGATGTTCAACATGGATAAGGACAAGTCAGCTAGTGTTCCACTTATCAGACATTTTAAATTGAGTAAGAAGCAAAGTCCAATATGTGAGAAAGAAAAACAAGAGATGAAAAGGGTCTTTTATTCATCTGCAGTTGGCAATCTCATGGATGTTGTGGTATGCACCATACATAACATCACTCAAGCAATTGACATTGTGAGTTGATTTTTGTCCAACCCTGAGAAAGAACACTAGGTTGTTGTAAAATAGATACTTCAACACCTCCAAGGAACATCTAAGAGATGCTTACGCATTGCTAATGGAAAGCCTGTGTTAGAAGGGTAAACAGATGTTAATATGGTCAGGGATATCGATTCGAGAAATTTAACTTCAGGTTATTTGACTACTTTTGCAGGGGAGTTGGGTCAAAGCAATCCACGCTCTAAACAATTATATCATTTTCAATCACAAAGGTTGAATACATTATAGCTACAGAAGCATGTAAGGAGATGTTATTGATGAAAAATTTCTTACATGAATTGGGCCAAGAACAAAACAAATATATGGTCTAATGTGACAATTAAAGTACGAAACACTTGGCCAAGAATTCAATTTTCCATTCCAGCTCAAATTGTGTTAATGTCTGTTATCATTGGACATATGATGTAGTGGAAGAGAAGATTCTACAACTCGAAAAGGTTCACATTGGTGATAATTGTTCATGACCAAGGTGATACCAACCAATAAATTTGACGATTGTAAGGAGTTGGTGTGGTGGTGCCCCTAATTAAGTTGGAAAAGGGGAGATTTGTTAGCATCCTTTATATTTGTGAGACACTACTAATTTTAACAAGCATTATATCTCTTTATTGTCTCTCTAATTTTAGAATTTTCTACAATTAATTATAGTTGGGAGATGAATTTGGATAACTATACCAGCTTTTAACATGTTCATTTGGCCATTTATAAATAAAAGACTTCTAGGAGGGACTTGGTATCCACAACACAATTGAGATATGATCTTCAAAAGGGGGGGGAGAGAGAGAGACAGAGAGAGAGGGTGCTATTTTAAAGTGAAAGAGCTTGAGATAATACTCAATTTCTCAAGCTAGAGTAATTCATTATAAATTAGTGAAGAAATTTTTAGTATTATAATCCATCCAATAGAGTGAAGTTGTGTATTATCCTCTAGCCTAACTAAAGAAGACTTTGTTGTAATCCTACTAGATTATAATGGAAGTATTTCTCGAATCTAAATTTTTGCCTTTGTATTGGAGAATTTTTTACGTAAAATTTTGGGTGTTCCCTCTACTTAATTCTTGCATTTTGTTCTATCCATTTTATAACTCACAAAGAGAAAAAAAGAAATTACACATTATCAACCTATCTTTTTCTCAACACATGCACATTATTTTAGTATATGAAAGCATTCCTTTACATTCAACTGATGAATAGGCTATTTATTAAGGTAACTAATTACACCTATCTATCAATATACATATACAAATTAAAAGTATTAATTATATTTTCTACAATAAAATCCAAAAATATATGAGAAATTAGAAATAATATGAATTTCATAATTTTTATTTCAACATAGCTTTATTTTAAAACAAAATACTAAAAGTACTTCTATTAAGTGAAATGAATATTATAAATTTTACAACAAACTAATTATGAGATATATAGTGTAAGAAAGTGGATAAAAATATGGAAATACTTGGTTAGAGAATAAATACTTTGATGTTCGGCAGTTGTCTAAGATATTACTTCATTTCTTATTACAGATTTGTCAGCCTCCCTGGTTACCATACTCAAAATTTTGAACTGTACATCATCACATAGCATTAATACATACAACAATAGGATCATGGATATAACAAGTCCATTTTTGACTTTCTCCTTTAAGATGGAAGTTGATCAGGAACTGACAGACATTGCAAAAGATGAGAGACGTTACTGTCTGTGTTTGCTTCCAGTTAACTAATCACTAAATGTATATCTACCATCACTTTTGTTTCTTGTCAGAACCAGCGGCACTATTTTCTGCTGCAGCTGCAATAGCCAATTCCATCAACCTTTCATAGTCTATTTCGGTTGACTTGTACTTCAACTTGATCCCTCCTTGAGTCCATGACCTAATACAAAGAATAGCTTGTGTGCTATCAAATGGCATAAAGAAACGTTGCTTATCAATTTCATCACCCTTACTGCAAAACAGTTCCTCAGGAGCCACAGAAGTTGGTTGCATTGCTAAGAAGTCCCGAGCCATCACAGAAAGCCGGGGGTAGCGCGTGCTGTTGACTTTCCACCACTCAAGAACATCTATAGTTATTGGAGCAGGAGGCTCTGACAGATACTGAGTGAGTTCATCAGTGGCATTGCTCAAGCTTGCTCTTCTTTTCTTTCGAGCAATTTCCTCTGCAAAGGAAACACTCCCTCCATCTTCGATCTCTTGAGTGCCATACCCACTTGTGATCGATGAAAAATGACTGGTAGAGTAATTTCCTATAAAATAGGATCTGGCCTCATCTAGATAACTTCCTGAGCTTAGGCTCTCAGGAATGAGCTCACTTTTGATTCGGGGATCAAGAATGGCTGTCATGTATGTGAATATATTGCAAACCTGGCTACTATAACTCCTGGCCTTCTTTGCCATCTCTTCAGCGGCATTTTTAAGCCAATCTGGACTGTGACGTGAATCTCTGCACATGGAGATCATGTCAGAGATGTGATCCATGAAGAAGAGAACCAACCCAACAGTTAGTAACTTGTTTGTGCATATGTTGTTAATGGTTTTGTAAAATGGCTCCAAGTATGAATGCACAGTATTAACTGCATTCTTTTCTGTAGAACTCAGCAGTACTCTGCCACCCAGTGTTTCCTCATACTTCCTCATAACAGCATCCATAGACTTAGTAGCCTGCATCAGAAAGTGATTCTCATGCTCGTCATTACTAAGTACACAGATTTCCAAGGCATGCAACAATTTGTGTAGAAGTGGCTATGGGTGTGTTTGCCTCTTCACGTGTGTGCTTGTGGGTAAGAGGGAAAATAATAACTGTTTATACTAACTTATTTTAGACATCCCCAGGATTAAAAAGAGAGAGAGAGAGAGAGAGAGAGAACTAATGTTAAACATCTCAAATGAAGGAAGCAGTACCTTACGCACAATATCAAGCATCTGATAGTTACCACTCCACCGTGCTGAAGTTTCAAGTGGAAACTTCCAACTTCCCTCCTGGTAAGCTGTTGTGAATTGCAAAAAATCCTCTGACATCTCCACTGATGAATTTAACTCGAGTACAAATTCTCTGACCTTGGAAATTACTGGTTTTGTAGTTCTCAATCCATCATCTATGATCAAGTTCAATGTATGAGCAGCACATGGAAGATAGCAGAATGGTCCACCCTTTCCATCTAATTCCTCTTTCAAGGTATGGCAAGCGTGGATTGCATTCTGACTGTTATCATGGGTGCAGGAGAGCACTCTATTCTCAATGTTGTACATTTTGAGAACCTTTGCGAGGGAATGATAAATCTCAGAACCACCGCAAGGATAAGGTATACGACATATGTCAAGAAGCACATTGTGAAAGGACCAGTTTTCATCTATCCATTGACATGTGACACTCATATAGGATATTTGCTCATAGGATGTCCAAATATCCAGGATGACAGAAACTTTAGAAGAAACCTGATCCAAACATGTCCTGACATCCTCTTGCATGCTCCTAAAAACTTCATTAAATACTGCTTTATACTTGTCACCTGGCCAGAGTTGTATTGATGGGTTCAAAAATTTGAACGAATTTGCCAACCACTTTTCCTCTAAAGTTGATGGAGGAAGAGAAGCTAATATCAACCATTTGATGAGCAACCAATTGAGATGATCATAATCCACCTGAGTCTTGCCCTGAGGTTGCATTTTCTTGACCACAGTTGTTGGCTGTGGTGCTGAACTGGTGACGGAATCTCCTGATTTATCATATCCCCGATGTCGGTTACTGAGATGCCTTCCTAAATTGCCTTCATCAATAAAGAAAGACTATTATAACCATCAGAAAAAATCCCTTGTCATCATAAACCAGGACCAAAATCATCTGATACAAAAACGGGAAAATGTAAAAGAAAGAGAAATTTTCAAAGTACTTTCCGTAATGGCGACTTAGCAAAATTGTTAGTCACAATTGTTCCACCCAATGCTTTTGAAAAGTAATTTGGCGTTTAAATGATTACAGCGTACTTGCCAGGTACTTTCCAAGAGGATAAGGAGAAACAAAACAGGGAAGCAGATCTCACCTGTGGCAGTTGCAATAGAATAGCTCTGTCCACAAAATTTGCACCTGCGACTCTTCCCATCAGGAGCAGTCTCAAAAAACTTGAGATAAACTGAAGTCATTGTTTTCTTCCTTTTTGTTGGAACAACAGAATTTCCCTTCTCTGAAGATCCAAGTCCAATATCTATGGGATCAACATTTTGAATGAGTGTCATGTCCATCACCGATTTGGGCTCCATATCTACTCAAACAACCAACATATTAGGCACAACACGATTCATACACAAATACAGCATTCTACTCTTTCTCATAGTAGGAGACAAAATTGAGTTCAGTCACATAATAAAACACCAATTATCCAAAATCCAATAAAGGTATTGATTCACATCACCAAGATAACCTTTGTGTGCACGGGCAAAACACTCAGATGCGCATACTTGCAAGCATATGCATAGATTCCTACAAGTAACGAAGCACATAGACACAGCTCACACAACCAACACACGAATATGTACAACATACGAGTGCAAAATCTCAGGTAAGATAATTCAGATACTGAAGCAGAAAAAAGATGGCATTTTCATCAAGTCATTACACAACAACCAGCCAACTACGCAGATTCGAGCTCCCAAAATTTTCACTGGAAATTTAAAACATACCCACATTAAGGAATCGAGAAATGATTAGTAGCGAAGATTTACAGAACGGTAAGTTCAAGAATTCGGAAAGGAAAATAAACAAAAAGAGAAGAGAAGATAAATAAAGTACCTTTATAGGACTTAAACGCATTGTTCACACTCCAATCCATCTGGTTGGCAGCTCTCGCACTCACTATTCCTGTCTGACACGGAATAGAGTATAAAAATCATACTCGGAAGACAAAATTGCAAAGGGGATGATATAAGCAAACAGAAACACTTTAAAACACAAAATTCAGCTCTTACCGTGAAATTCATGAAACGGGACACCAAGACAGACCCTTTTCTTCTTGGTTTGTGGGTACTACGAGTCGAGAATTTTTCAAGCCATAAAGCAACAAAATCAGGAAAAAAAAAGGAGTAAATTGATACTGAAGAGAAAGATGAAAACTTTGGTGAGCGGGTGAGCAAGGATGAGTGTGTTAACAAATTAAAAGGGGAAGACAGTGAGGATTGAATATGGATGAAGGGATTTTGGGGACGATCCAGTGCTTGAAGGAGAAAGTTGAAGAATTTACAGCCAAAAGAGGACTAGTCTTAGAGGAAGAGAAAGAAGAGAAAAAATGGAGGGAGATCGGAAACAGAGCGGAAGCGATTTGGCTCCTATGGATCTCAACTGAGCCGGATCTGAGCCGACCAAACTCTGCCCAACTAATAAAAATTATAGCCGCGAGCGACGCCTAAATTTGGAGAAGTGTCTGCGACTGTGAGTGTGTCGGTCGGCGTCGCTTACTCTCTCTTATCTCTCTTTCTCTATGTCTCCATATATAAAAAGCAGCTTACTTTGGATTTTATTTTCGGCTTTTGACTTTACGGCTAAAGAGACAGAGAAGAGAGAGTAACAAGGAGTTGGAGTTGGCTGAGTCTGTTCTGCTGCTGTTATGTTTCATTTATGTTGTGGTTTGGCCCAACTTAAGGAGTTGTGATTGTGATGTAGTAGTGGCTTTAGCCTTTAGCCAGCTTTCTTTCGTTTTTATTTATTATATTATAAGAAATGAATAAATGGGAGGGCTGAGCCTTTGAGACCCCAAACCCATCGCCAGCTCATAGAGTTTCCACGCTTGGCTTCACCTTTCAAATCCAACGTTCACTTCCAATTATTCTTTCTTCTATTTTCACTTTTCTCCTCTTGTCTTCTTTTTTTTAAAATTATAACACCATTCCTTAACATTTTTCATGATAAACACTGTTAAGGGAGCTTTTTGATCCAGATAGTGATCCTTAAAAGAGAATTATTAAATCTTTACTTAATATCACTTGTTTCAATGTTATCTATTATATTAATCAATATTGATTTGCTATTTTATGATTTCTATATTTTAGTGAATTAACCCAAATTTTCCATTTACACAAGAATTTTGTAATTTAAGGTTCAAATCTTATTTCAAAATATACAATTGCATATTTGAATTTAAATTTCTTTTATTGATAAAATAATAATGAGGCTTATATATTTCATGAAGATATGTTATTTTACCAAAGATTTAGACTTTCATTTATATTTTTTTTTGAAAAATGAATTTGTATTAATAATAGACAAAGCTATAACTACATGACAATGAGAACAACTGATGAAAGAACTTGCTAGAATATGCACCATTCGGATTGAGAGTCCAAGTAATAGTATCTACAGTCCTTATATCATTCAGTTAAGGTAAGTGTGCAACTAAAGAGTTAAAGCCTCTAAAATTACCCCTTCATTCTCCATTACAAATCACTGAAGAAACTTTAAGATGAAGTGGCAATCAATTCCTTAAATGAAGAAGCTTAGAGTTGTGAATAAGAGGACTAACCTCAAGCCAGTTATCATACCAGAGCCACGTAGCTTCTCCATTCCCAATTTAATGTTTAATAGAAAGGTAGATAGTAGCCCTCATCTTCATCATTTGCTTGAGGATCCATGAGCCATCCCGTGTATAATCTGCCTGCCAAAAATTGTTGAGGTAGTACGCATGCATCCATTTGATCCATAGTGGTTGATGATCAGTATAAAGTTGCCAAAGTCTTTTACATATGAGAACATTCTGTATTGTTGTGATCGGAATAATAACAAGTCCTTTTTATTTCTTTGGGGTTGTCACTTCACTCCACTGTATCTTGGCATTCTTGGAGTGATCTCTTTTGCCTGTCCATAAGAATGCTTTAAGTGTTTTGTCAGTCTCCTTTATAATTTGCTTTGGCAAAGTAATGTGGGCTGTCCAATGTAAATACAAGTTGCTAAGAACAAAGATGATAAGGGTAAGTCTAGCAGTATATGAGAGAATTTTTTTTTTGCCATGCATTAACTCTAGATTTGATCCTTTCAATGATAGGGAAACAATCATTGAACTTAGGCTTTGAGGTAGTAATAGGTACTTGTTGTGTTTAATTTTCATTGATCTTAATGGCTTTGATATCTTAATTTGGTTATCAATTCTAATGTTTTGATCC
>JAOQMM010000006.1:16382024-16405961 GCA_027563515.1 Erythroxylum platyclados
TTTGCAATTTCTAAAAAAGTTCAGGGACTATTTTATAAATATAAAAAATTACCCAAAACGGTACCCGGTATTGACCGCTACCGTTACAGTACCGTATCAGAACCTAATCCGGTACTAAGTTCGGTACGGTCTTCGCAACCTTGCATTGAAGACTTGCATCTTTATATGGTGAGCTTCAAGTTTCACAATTTAGTCATGATCTATATTTCTGATAAAGTTCCTCATGGAATTTGTGAATAGAACAGCTTTTAGTGTTCTCCTGGCCATCCTCCTTTTCAATACGTAATGTGACATCAGGAACAATTACTGAGCTTATCCACCGAGATTCATTATTATCTCCTTCTTATATGACTCCAACCTAAGGATCCTTGAATCCTGTCCAGGTTCATATAGACATAGTCTTCCATTATGCAAATTTCGTGATTGGAAACTCTTCAAAACAGACTTCTCATAGGCATGTTCCTTGGCTCTTCTTTTACAGAGGACAAGATGTTAATATCTAGAGAAGCATATGAAAGAGCGTACCAAACATAAAAACATGATTCTTCTCTACTAAATAAGCTATGTTTTGTTTTCTTATTGTTTATGTTCATGTTCATATCTTAAAAGCTTATATTTAATGTATTGTTGTTAGTGTGATCTTGTCCCTGAGTGGTCAACAAAAGGTTGGCTAGGAGTAAGAGTGTTAACTTGTAGTTCTCTCTTTCAATATTGCTTATTATCTTAAGCTCTACACGTTAGTTTATTCCCCACTTTGTGATGCTTTGAATCCGTTTATTTATTCTTCGATTTCCCTCAAGACGCTGCATAAGAATCTTTAGGAACAAAATTTAAACAAAAACTTTGCTGTAGGAATCCAAGTGTTCAGTAGGATTGGCTAAATCTGAAATTTGTTACTTCTTTATCTTCCAAATTTGTCATTGGATTAGGAACCTCTTCTGCCATTGGTCGCCTAAAATGTGACAAGCAAGCAATATGTGTGGAATTTGTTGGCTATCCAAATTATGCGTGCTGTTTCATTTAATTTATTTCAGATTTAAATTAAGATAATAATAATTATTACTATTTAAGTGATTGAGGTTAATCCTGAAACAGGTTAACGTTAAACGGTGCAATGTAATCTACCAAAAAACAAGTAATAAAGAAGGAAAAGGACATGTCCTAAAGTTGTTAGTCCTAAGCTATCGGCCCTGGTCTTTTTTATTTGTTGATGGCAATACTCATGAGTTTGGGACCATTATTAAAGCTCATGAGTTTGGGACCATTATTAAAGCTTTCTTGGAATGAATACATGACAGGCCTTCAACCATGGATGGGTGCCAACTTCATCTAATCTACAACTCTCCCTCCCCTAAAATCTTTTGTTCACAATCACTTCCCGGATTAAAATATGAATTGTCAATTTCATGGTTGGATATTGACTGTATCATGTGTGTGTACAACTGTTACTTCGGATATGACATTGAAGAAAGAGCACGATGAGCTTCTAATTGGAATTCAGCTAAAGATGAGTTTGGCGAGATTTTCTATGGTATTGATGTCCCAGTTACGTGATTATGTTTGTTTCTTTAAGACTCGGACGGCGATGGTTGAGTGTAGATGTGATGATTCATTCGAAAAATGAGAATAAGATCTATCATCTTTATGATAAAAATCAGGATAAAATAATATGATAAGATAGTCACAATTAAAAAAAAAGGGACAATTGTATGTAAGCTTAATAACAACATGTTCACTTTAACTTCTACTTTTTTTAATTGTTACGCATCTCTATGGATCCAGATTGGAGAGGTTTCTTTTTTCTTTTACCCTCTCCTTTTGCGTTGTTTAATTACAGCTTGAAGGGTGGACGGAAGAAATATTTGGCCACGGCAGTGACGGTGGTGGAAGAAAGTTGAGCTGAAAGATACGGTGGTTGGAGGATGATATGAAGAATCTTCCGGTGATGTATGATGGGACGTCATTCTATGAATATTTAAGTTGGTAATTAAGACTCTGAATCTCACATTTCAACACTGTCATGTGCCTGTAATAAAGCTTATAGGCATAGCACCTATGTAATACTGTGCCTACTTTAAATTATTATTAACAATTGGATTAATAGCCAATAATGTTCGTTATGCTAATTTTATGCTAATGCAGTAAAACGAGGTTTAATTGTAGATATACAACACTTGCTTCTTCTTTTTTTTTTTTATTAAGAGGGGAGGGGGATAATACACCTAATTATGATATAGTTACATCTCGTGGCCAGGTCACTTCAATGATGTCTTGAAGTAACACATTAGGTATACTATCTAGTATTCCTTCTAGAAGGTGATATCCAAGCTGGTAATCCAATGTTAAGGTTGCCAGAATATCGACCGCCCTATTACCCTCACGATAAGTGTGGAGGATGCGAACATTTCACTACCGTTAGAGAAGTCGCCAGATTTGCTTGATCAGGGGAGCAAAGGTAACACCCGTAGGGAGGTGCATCCGTAAAGAGTCTACTAGTGTCTGGTTGTCGGATTCCAGGATCACTTGTCTGTACCCCAACTGTCAAGCGTGGATAAACCATAATATGCACCCCATAACTCTGCTCCAAAAGATGAACAGCGGTTAATATTGATCATATAGCCTGCTAACCAATGCCCAATGTCTAACCAACACTTGCTTCTTCATTTTCACACCTTTTGATATCTTGAAACTTTGTGGGGTTCCACAACAAATTGAGATTTATATGTTATAGACAGTCTGTTGGATTTGACTAATACTAAACACAAACAAGACGGAGAGGTCCGCTGAGATTGCAAGTCTATAATTATAAACAAACCATGTGCACGATACATAAGAATTGAAAAAGCAAACGCATGTGTCCTTGTTTTGTATCATTTCATCTGTAAAGCTTCTTCCAGGTGGCCACGATTAGCGGCAAATTTCATTGCTAGTGTTTAACAACAATAATAAATTCGTAAGACAAATCCAATAAATGCTAGAAGAAGACTGAAGACCATCAAGTCATTGGTTGAGACCCATTAATCCCCGTAGTACGACGTCGCTGTCCATGACTTTGACATTCGTTTTCAATGTCCGTGAACACAGGAGGGTTACGACAAGTTTGAAAATGTGAAGCCCCGTTAAGAGAGAGATCTTTACTAGCGACGGTTCAGAGGAAGTTCGAAACTTTCTTGCGTTCGGACACAAACAAAAGTTAAAACAAAAAGACAGTTTCTAGAACCGGTGAGTATCTTTACAGTTATGGGAATAAAAGGGTTTGTTCAAGAGTTCAAGTTCTAAACTTGCTTCCCAAACTGAAGCGGATCTGGTCTTGTTCACTTTCTTTGCTATTGTAGAGACAGTATTCGTAACATCTTGCTTTGTGACTGAAGTTGGGCAAATTGCACTTTCTGTATAAAGAGAAGAAAGAAACAGAACTTTCCACAGTGAAAGGGAGAGGAAAAAGTTTTATGGGTAGCAAGGAAACGCTGGTATTAGGAGGTGTTATAGGTTTGTCAAGTAAAAAATCTTGATTGTGAAAAGGAAAATTTTGATCTTTCTGTTTTGCAACAGAAATTTCCAAGTTCGCTGCGCATTATTAGGCGTCATTTAGAAGCAAGCCTTTTCTGAATTCACTTTTCCCTGAGCGATTCGTGCATTTGAAAGTTAAAAACGAACCAAGTACTTTCCAGATTTAGTGTATTGCTTTTCTCCATTGGAGAGAACCGGTGTAGAGGAATGAGCTGTTTCTAGTGTAGAAACTGTATGATTTTGGGAGTGTGTATTGTATTGTAATCTTCTGGGGCACGTGTATTGTATTGTGGTTTAGAAAGTTGGTAGCTTCACAGCCATTGGCCTGAGAGAGGATACCTTTGGTGCTTGTTATTCTTTGGTTTGTGGTCTGTGAATAGTATTGTTGTGGAATGGCTGAGAAAGACAAAGAAATGCGATCGTTGGCCTTAACTCCTACATGGTCAGTTGCAACAGTATTGACGATCTTTGTGGTTGTTTCCTTGATTGTGGAGCGGTCCATTCACCGTCTAAGTAATGTAAGTTTACTTCTCAATTCTTTCATCAAGAACATAAACAGAAGCTTCATTTTTGTGTCGTTTGGATTATGTAACGCATGCTAGATCTTTTTTTTTTTTGGGTGATGTGGTTCACTTCATTTGTATGACAAGTCCCTTATTTCCTTCTTGTTCTGTGCTTCAGTGGTTCAGAGGATTGTGATTCCAGTAAGTAGAAAGAAATTGCTTTCGAATTTAAACCTTTGCAATATTGAAACTTGTAAATTATTCTGCTTAATGGAAGAGTTTCCTATGATCGACTTTTATCTGAATAGCATGTATTACTTGAGAGGGGCTTTCACTTGATTCCTTTTCCTTTGGCTTTGTTTGTGCAATAGCAGCTATAGTCAGTCATCTAGTTGTCTTAATTGCAATTAGGTTATGATGTCATTAAATATCTCTAGTATGTTAGAAATAATCTGGCAAGCGGCTCTCAGCTCCAGTCTTCATAAACCGTTACACTGTCAAGTAAACAATGAACAGGACATTGGTGCCTGAATCTTTCAGACCCCACATTATGGGTAGAAAAGGAAATGAAGAAGGATATAATATCTGCTAAACCATTATCCAGTTGGCATATAAGCGGTGATTTTGGGTAGATAAATGATAGGTTCGGAGTATGGAAGGTCTGTGTTGATAAATGAGCTGAATCCATACTGTTAACATCTATTTTTAACAATTTCAGTAGTCTGGAGGTTTTTTTCTAATCTACAGTTCATGTTTAATTTAATTTACCTTCCTGCTACATTTTCAAAAAATTTTTGTTTACTCATTGTTTTTGACATGACTTATCATTTGTTTCAGTGGTTGAGGAAGACTAACAGGAAACCTCTGCTTGCAGCTGTAGAAAAAATGAAAGAAGGTAGATTGCCTATAGAAACTGCAAAAAACTTGTGTATCTTCTACTTCTTTTCTTCCCCTTCCCCATTCTGTTATATGTATCTTAGCTAAGTACTTATGAATTCAATTTTTTGTTTTCTCTTCAGAGTTGATGCTTCTTGGATTCATCTCTCTCCTTCTAACAGCTACATCTAGCACAATAGCCAATATTTGCATTCCATCAAAGTTCTATGACAGTACTTTTGCTCCTTGCAGTAGATCTCAGATTGATGAAGATATAGAAGATAATTCTAACAAGGAACGTAAACTAGCAGTGACTTATATGCTTCTTCACTCATTGAGGAGAGTGCTAAATGATCTGACCAAGAATACCTGTAAAGTGGCAAGTCATGTCTCGGTTTATAATTCTTTTGAGGATGTTGCTCCTATGTCATCTGAAGTTTTTTGCCATTAGTGAATTTTCATATTCAGTTAGAATTAATATGAAGTAGAAGTTTTCTTTGATGAAAATCTTTACCTTTGTGGACTGTATTGAATCTGATTATTATAGCTTGCCTTTCTAATGCATTATACCTTTCTAAAAACTGAGTTTTATGCAGGGATATGAACCTTTTGTGTCATTGGAAGGTCTTGAGCAGTTGCATCGTTTCATCTTTGTCATGGCAATCACACACATATCTTACAGTTGCTTAACAATGCTGTTGGCAATTGTGAAGGTTGTATTCCTTCTAGCAGTGAATTTTCTATAATTATATTTTGTGCTTTTTTGGCATTCCTAAAAAGAATTCTGATAGCGTTACGTCATATGTTCTTGTTAATTAACTGATTAGATCACTAATTAGCTATATGTAGCTAACGAAAACCCATAAAAGCTTTTTGAGTTTATATGATTAGGAAATTTAGAGTAACATTTAGCGTAGCCTGTTGTAGTTCATAAGCCTTTTCATATATCTTGCCGAACTTTTAGGACTGAAATTTTAAGCTTTGAGGTGTAGTTGGTGAGAAAAAGAAAGGAGAACTAGAGTTGGATATTGGCTTTGATAAGAGAGGAACTATTTTGACCTCATGTACATTACTGTCCTATATATGTCGAGGTACTTGAGCAGGAGAAAAGGTACATCTTGCAAAATGAAGATAGGTAACCATGTTACTGTTTTCCCTTTCTCTAATCGTGAGATATTTGATTGTTTTATCAGATCCATAGTTGGAGGGTGTGGGAGGATGAGGCTCATATGGACCGTCATGATGCATTAACTGGTAAGATCAAAACTAATAAGCTTTTTGAGTACATGCATTAACTGGTAAGATCAAAACTAATAAGCTTTTTGAGTACACTGTAGTAGTATGACATCTAGCAAACTTATATAATGTCTCAACTTGCATTGTTCAATTGCACTTTATATAGAGAAACCTAGTAGTTGCTGGAGTTTTGAGGACATTTGCAGCTCTTTTAGGTTGCCTTTAGGATTGTTTGGTAAAGAATGAGTTCAAGAGCAGAGTCTTGAGTTGGTTTCTACTTTGCAACAGAGATCACCAGGGAACAATTATTGCGAAGACAAACAACTTTTGTTAGGTACCATGCATCCAATCCACTGGTTAGGAATAGTTTTCTTATCTGGGTGGTAAGTAACCAACATTTGCTTTCTCTTTATTGCTTTTCTTGTTTGTTATTTCCATTACCTGGTAAGGAACCTGAATTATGCTGCTTGAATTTTACCATGAACTTCTTGTCTCCATATATTATGGCTGTGATATGAAGTGAAAAACTGAAAAGGGTATGAAATTTTGTTGTAACAAAATATCAAGTGCAATTTCTTACTTCCTCCCCTTAAACCTTTCTTTTTCCATTGATGGGGATGGATAAGCAATGAAACATTCAAATTTATGTTAAAATCAAAGTGGGTTTGGTATACAAATATTTAAATGGTTAATTTGATTGGATATGGTACACTGAATCCTATCTTTCTCAAGAAATTTTGAGACGATTATTCTTTTGGATGGGGTGGTTAGGGGGAGGGGAAGAGGAAGTGGGGTAGAGGAGGGAAAAAAAGAGAATGCATTTTTTCTCTTTGGAGATACTCTTTCAAAAGAAGAATGTCTTTTTAGAAATGAAGCATACAAATTATATGAAAATATTTTGTTTATTTATGCGTTTGAGTAAAGGCAAGGAGTTCCTTAACATTGTTAATATAGTTTTTGATCCATTATTAAATTTCACTTAACAACTTAGGTTTTTAGATCGAATGGTTCTTTGACATGTTATCAAAATCTTATATGATTGAGAGTTTTTAAGTTGAAGTTATTCTAGTTACATTTATGATAGATTTGTGATTTTTCTGCATTTCATGTGAGAGGCATGTTAAGATGATATATAATCCATTCTTGGATCACTCCTAACAACTAAAACTTTTGGGTTGAATGATTCCTTTATAAATACAAAAAGCAAGATCATTCATGCCCGGAATACCTTTTTGAAATTTAGAAAAAAGGTTTTTTTTGTGAGATTGAGCTTTAACAAGTTCCTTAAATGTTTCTATATGTCAGAGTTTGATTTGCAATCTTGTATATTTTGTGGTTTGGAGGTGAAATCTTTGGTGAAATATGTTTCATCTCCTCTCTTTTGTCTTGTTTATGTGCGTCGAAGTGTGTGCATGTATATGCATTATTTTCCTGTTTGTTTTGCACCTGTCATGACGATCCTTTCTGTAGCCCTTTATGCAATCTATAAAACTAATTTATCCTCCATCATCCAAAATGCAATCAATTCATTATAGTCAATTCCACCATGTTTTTCAAACAGTTGTTTACTATAGCGACAACAGTTTTCCAATTCATTGCTGGGCAATATGCCACACCCACAATGAAACAGGTCTTTAACATCATTAGTTGCCTTTCAGTAAGTGTGGATAGAGGAGAAAAGAGAAGATTGAAATTGTGGGGGTCAATTGGGATGTCATGTTGGTAGTGGTGTCACACTAAAAATTGACTACATAAGCCTCAACTTACAGAACTCTGATAGTAGTTAGGGATTCCATCAGTCTAGGGTTGATTTGGATTGGTTTGATAGCGTTGAAATCCTTTGAGTACTGTCAAACATGAAGCTCTAACTTAAATTATGATAAAAACGTTAGGAGCCAAAATGTATCTTTTGTCCCTTGTTAATTTAATCTTTCCATGTTATATTAAGGCATGCTATTATTTTGGTTTGCTTTCAAACTTCAATCAAATTAACTTATTTTGATCAACTTGTAGACTTGTTTCTTTCGGCAATTTGGCCGCTCAGTGGTTCGCACAGATTACCTCACTCTCCGCAAGGGGTTCATCATGGTATGTGGTATTCCTGTTTATTAAGAACCCAACATACGTGATGCATGTAGATAAGTGTTTTTTGTGAACGTTGTAATATCATGTTTGGCTTGTTTATATTGATACATGTTAAGAGTTGTACTTGCATCCTGTGATACCATACCATATGAACGGCAAACTAAAAATTGACTAAAAATGTGTTGTGTGCATGTGATTAGGCATACTGCAATTAAGATGTCATTCTGATTAGCAAGAAACTGAAGCATATTATGTTGATTGTTCAGTTATTCTGCGTATGTAGTGCTTTAAAAAAAAATAGACTTAGGATCTCATGTTTGGCTGCATTGTTTATATTAATTCATTTGGTTGTAGTATTTACATCTCTATCACACAACGTCATACAAAGGTCAAGTTTAAAAAATGATTAAAAGTGTTGTGTGCCCGTGTTTTGCAGTCAAGAGACCATTTTGATTAGCAGGAAACTGAAGCATAGAACTCATACCATGTTGTTTCTTTATTTGAGCACCAGAAAAGGGAAAGACGTAGAATAAACTTTTTCGGGGTCAAACTTTCTTGTAATTTTGAATTTCTAAAAATAATTCAAATAATTTTTTTAAATGTAAAATGAAATGGACTGTGATAAAAAACAATTCTAAAAAAATAATTCAAAATTTTTGTAATCCCACCAGCAAAACTGCAAGTAGGGCTTTTCAAGTGTTTTATGGTTCAAAAGTTTACCTGCAATATAAGTAAACTGAGATCTTAAAACTAAGAGTTCCATTTTCAGGACTTGATATGAAGTCTCTTTGTCTAGCAGATGTCTGTTGATAGCTTTTTGCCACTGATGTTTAAGTTGTATTTTTATTTCAGAATCATAATTTGCCTCTGAAATACGATTTTCATAGCTATATGATACGCTCTATGGAAGAAGAATTCCAGCGGATTGTTGGTGTAAGGTAAAATAATTTTTTAGATGTTTTCTGTATCAAACCTGTTCAAATTTTTGAAGGCTTGATCTCTCTTTTCTGAATTTTCAGCCTGATGTAGTCATATGATAAATAGCCAGCTAATTTCCTGTTTATTTAACACCTTGTAGTGGTCCATTGTGGGGATTTGTTGTTGTTTTCATGCTGTTTAATATAAAAGGTATGGATTGAGTTTCAAAAGTATTATTTCTCTGATTCTAGATTTGCAATAGTTCTGTACTTCTTTGTTTGTGCGCTTTCCTCTCGTGAGTTGCTTTCTGGATTACTATGATAAAAATCCCCATGAATGATTGATACGTATCCTATTAGTTGTCGAATGTGTCTTTTTTATGCTTAGATTGTAGATTTGAACTTGTTTGGTTTTCTTCTCTTCGTACAGGGTCTAATCTGTACTTCTGGATAGCCATTATTCCTGTCAGTGTAAGTACTTTTTTCTTTAACATTTCTGTTTCTGGTCTTTTTGTCAGAAAAGGACAATTTCTGGATATAGACATGATTCATATTCGTAATGAACCATATATTACACTTTTTTAGTGCCGTGCACCTTTCTTGTAGAATTATTCCGAAACTGTTGCTTTTGTTGGCAGCTTGTTCTTCTAGTCGGTGCAAAACTACAGCACGTCATTGCAACCTTGACAATAGAAAATGCTGGCATTACTGGATACTTTGTAGGAGCAAAACTGAAACCTCGAGATGATCTCTTCTGGTTTAAGAAACCTGAGCTATTGTTGTCATTGATTCATTTTATCTTATTCCAGGTAACAATGCTCATCGTACATGAAATCTAAATCCTTTTACATCCATTTTTCGTACTGACAAAATATTTCTGATCTTTCTCTGAATTCTATTTGCAGAATGCATTTGAATTGGCTTCATTCTTTTGGTTCTGGGTAAATACCTTTCGTTGCTTGAAATAACTTTTATTTTACCACATTAGATGATCTTCCTGCAAGATAAAATTAAAATATCCAAACTTTAAATACTTCAGAATAGAATCCAAATGCTCTGTCCCCCGATCCTGTACAGCACTGATTGGAAGTCTTACAAAGCATAGTGAATACACTGGAGCACTTACTTTTTACCTTATTGTTAAGGTTGCTAGATCTGTACATTCTGACTTATTTTTCTTTGGTTGGTTGTGTTCAGTGGCAATTTGGCTATAATTCTTGTTTTATAAGAAGCCATTTGCTGGTATATGTGCGACTTATCCTGGGGTATGCATAGTCAGTTTGTACTAAGTTTGTTGACTGTATTAGCAGTTTTGTTTATTATGGTTCTCTCTTATTTTTCAGGTTTGCCGGTCAGTTTCTCTGCAGCTATAGCACCTTGCCCCTATATGCTTTGGTTACCCAGGTACTCCACACATCTTATACCTGATTTTGGACTATCAAGAGTTCACTAACATAAAATTGAGTTATTAACAATCTGGGCTGTCGGACTTGTAGTATTGGTAGAATTGTTACAAGTTTAGGTGCTAGATTCATCTGAATGTCTGGTCCTTTGCATCCTTGGCATGTCTCGCAAATCGCAAATATGAAGGTATCAATGTCCTAGAGAAACTTGGGGGAAGGAAGGCTTATTGTCTTTGATTCTGTCCTTTAAATCTAGAAGATAAAGAAATAATTGCTGAGTGCATTAGTCGGTGTAGTAAAACTAATGCAGGAATACAGATTACTGGACATATCACAGTTGGATGTTTTCTAGTAAATTTAGTGCAGGAATACAGATTACTGGACATATCCCAGTTGGATGTTTTCTAGTAAAATTAGTGCATGAATACAGATTACTGGACATATCACAGTTGGATGTTGGATGTTTTCTAGTAAAATTAATGCAGTAAGCAGATTACTGGACATATCCCAGTTGGATGTTTTCTAGTGTCCGCATCTAAGAAGAGGTGATAGTATGCAGTTCATATCCCCAGTTGATACTAGTCTTTGGTAGAGCATAAGATGTCAAACAAACAATCCCTTGTGAAGGATCTGAAAAAACCCGAGGAAAAGTGGTAAAAATGTTTTCTTTTCTTGAAAAATATGTACTTTTGGTTGGGTGGTTGAACATTCTGTTAGCTGCCAAGTCGTAAACTGAAGTTTCTGTTGTCTTCCTCTAACCTAATTGGAGGATGGTTGGAAAAAACTATATTTTGATTTACAATCCCCTTCTTTTCTTTAGTTGCTTGAATCTTTTCTTGGATGGAAAGAGTTCTATTCCATGAATTAATAAATGAAAAGACAACTTAATAGAAAAGGTGGGACTTTTCTTTGTCAATATGTTTGCTAAGAGAATATTGCCCCTTTAAGCATAGGAAGTAGGTTATCTTCTTCCTCCTTTGTGTTGGATTCATGAAATAGGAGTATTTCCTGACTATTAAGCATCATGAAACTTTCCCTTTTTCTTTTATAGATGGGGACAAACTACAAAGCAGCTTTGATTCCTCAAAGGATAAGAGAGACTATCCATGGATGGGGGAAGGCAGCTAGGAGGAAGAGAAGGCATGGAATCATGGACGATTCCACAATACGCACAGAAACTAGCACAGTAATGTCACTTGAGGAAGATGATCATCAGTTTCTAGAAGTTCCTGAGATTGCTCCCGCTGCTGATAGCGAGATTGAGTTACAACCAGCTTCCAATGCGAATGAAACTTCAAGTAGAGTTAGTACTCCCCTGCTTCGACCGTCAGCTTCAGTTTCTTCACCAGTGACATTGACTTTTGACGTGGATGGAGTTTCTAGATCATATTCAATGCCACAAAGAAGGGACTGAAGTTGGTACAAGGAAAAGACTCGCAGATTAGAAGAAGATTCATGTGAATGGATTTAGGCTCTATAGAGATCTTGTATAAAATAGGAGGAAAAGAAACAAGAATGCTAGATTTAGCTGAATATTTATAAAACCCAACTGTGGATCCCTAGCAGGGAATCTGGGACATACTCAGAATTTAGGGTGTGTCATAGGTACGAAGAACAGGGATATATTTATAAAGTTACTCTTTTTGTCACTCTAGTTGATGATCTTTGATTTTCTGCAAGTCATGAATATGTAGATCTATTGTGTTGTCAGAAGATAGCAGAAAGAATACTGGTTCTCGTCCTTTCTTCACTTCCCTGATATGCATTAGGCTGCTGCAACGGCACTGGGGATTCGTTCTCTTTGTTTATTCAATATTAACTATTAAAGCATAGACAACTTACTATGTAGATTGATACAGGCTAGTGCTGTATTCAAACTTATATACAAAATGGCGTGACATAAAAATCAATGTGATCAATTTAGCAATATCATATCCAAGTGGGTGGTGTTCTAGTTCACAATAAAATCAAGGTTATAGTATTAATATCTCAAATTTTAATTACTGACATAGTAAGTTGGACCTCCATGGAAGTGGCGTTTGCACATACCAGCCACTACGAAAGCCAAACCGATGCATATGCCAATTTCACCATCATCACCAGCAACAGTTTATCCCTAGAGCCATGCCTTTGTTTCAATTCAAAGCCACGTATCAGCTAATTTTACAGCAAGCAATGCGTGTAGCAAAGTTGAGTGCTGGCAACATACAACCAAGCATGGCATGGTGAAGACAGAAACCTTTGTCTGGTCAAACTTAGCTATATTATTATATATGGCAAAGAACGGCATGGCTAAGAGGGAAAATTTTCTGGGAAGAACTCCAAGCCTCAGCTTTGCTAAGGTCATAAACTCCAGAACTAAGTTGCTGGTGCATGGAAGGAATTTCGTGTTGTATCCTTTAGCAGCACCATCAACCATTGTTTCTACCATGAAAACCATCGGCTGGCCTATGCAAAACTCAGCGCTGATCAATTGTAAAATGGACACCATAGAAGTACAGAAGTTTAAAGAGGTGTCTGGCCATAGAACCAACAAACCATTCTCTCATATGTCCATATAATTGCTTTCTTGTTAATAATAGTCACTACTAGCCATAGGATCTAACATATTTAAGTCGTTCAACCAAATCATGGAAACACTCAAATCCATACGGAACATATACTGTCAAAAATGGGACAATTTTATGTCATAGGGGAAGTAAACAGTTGAGGAAGATTTTCTGAAGACAAATTTATGTTAATAAGGAATTGAACTATTCAGTATACCAAGGGAGCTTTTCTGAATTTATGGCATGTCAAATTTAAGAATTCTCGTCGATGCTTTCTTCTTCCATGGCTTTCAAACTTTCTGCCATCATACGATTTCTATTCTGTGCTTGTCTTTCCACAGCAACCATATAAAGGCCTAATCAATTAATTGATAAAAACTGTCAGAATAGTATGAAGTGAGGGAAAACCAGAAACCTTATAGTGAAACTAGTTTGACTGATACAAGCAAAGAAAATTTTCAGTAGGCAAGAGGCCAGTATCAGATTAGGACTACATACTGATAGCACTTCCAATAGCACACATCCAAAGAATTCTCATGGACCATTTATCGCCAATGATGCCTCCGGTTCCCATAAGTAGCTAAAGAAAGTGATAAATAAATAAAATTATTTTCACAAAATAATGTAATGATTGATCACGTAATCTACTGTAGCATAAGCAAAATTCCTTTTGCTTTCAGATAGGTGCTCCATAGCCCATTGAATACGTCAGGAAAATATGCTATATAAGCAGAGCAAAGAAAAACAAGCTCAATGCCAGACAATTAAAGCCACTGTGGCCTTTTAACTCTTGGATTCAAAGTCGTACATTGCAAAAGGAAATAGGATTAAGAAGCCATTCCTATTCATAATCTTTCTTCGAAAAATTCACTAGTTGAGTCAACAATAGCCATTTCGTCTCCAATTATATACGCCACACAGCACTGACATAATCCGATTAAACCATTGACAATAGTTTAATTAAGAAGTTGGGGAATTCAGCTCACTTGCAACTTCCTTTCAATACACAAAAACAAATAATCCCAAACACGACATAGTGCCTCATACTTGCTATCTCTCTCAAACCTACAGCTGAATCCCATAAACAACGACGAGATCCAATCATCGGCACCTAGGATTTGTTGTTAAAATACCCAAACTCAAGAAATATACTAACAGAAAGATCTCAACAACCCAGAATGCACTCAATCACATGGGTATTACATCTCCAATCAAGTTTAAGTTACAACTTGGATACATACGGAAACAATGGGTAATGCTCTAATAACAAGGGCATAACTAACATATTAAACCATGTGAAAGCAGACATCACACAACAAATTGCACAAAACCCATCTGACATGAATGGGAAGAGAGAGCGAAAAGATTGTACCTTGGAGAGAGGGTGTTTTTCCCAGTGGTTTTCGAGCAGAGGATCAAAGGTAAGTGCTCCTGTCAGGGTTTTACGGATGCTTTTGTCGTCTACTACTACTGTTTCATATTGTAAAATGTCAATTGAGGCAAATGAAATCAACTTGTTTCTACTTTGGATTGAGAATAAGTCGTATCTATTTAGCAGTTAATAAATAGTTATAAACTTATATCTAATTAATTTTATTGTCGTATCTATTTAGCAGTTAATAAATAGTTAGAAACTTATATCTAATTAATTTTATTAAAATTTTGTTTAATGGTTGACAAAAAAGAACAATTTTAACCTTTAGTTTTATTGATATTTCTTATGATTTGAATTTCAATTTAAATGTGACTTTGTATTTTAATAATTAGGAATATAAGTTTTTCTATTCTATTTCAGACAAATTTCACATAATATTATAGTTTAAATAAAATTTACAACAACAACCTCAAAGTACAAAATTTCTCACTTTGCGAGAGTTGGAAGAGAGACATCAATTATATGCAATCTTCCCTTTACATTTTATAAAGAGACTATTTCTATAATTCAAATATGTAACCTTTTAATTATGAATAACTTTGCCGGTTTAAATAAAATTTGATTATTATAATTTAACCACAAACACACAGAGAATTTATTAAACAGGATAATGTGGAGCTCTCGTTCTACCTCTTGTAACAGAAAAAACATAGTTACTGTGTGAGGAAGAAATACTTATATCTATTTTTCAATCTCATTTAATCCATTCATTCAAGATTTAGTTTGCCGAAGAATGACCACTGATTGTGGTTAGAAAACAGCTCTTCTATAACTAAAATAATATATTTTTTAAACCTTACTATGCTTAGAATAATGGGAAACAAATTGCAACTTAAATAAAAAGAATTAAATTTCAAATTTTAGAAGTATTAAAGGTTCAATACAAAAGTGCTTTTGTGCAAGGAAATGAGAATTAGCATTACAAGATCAAACTTGTAAGAATATCTCATAATCTAAAAAGAAAAGATCATATATTTCCCTTATTGGATGTGAAAGGAATGTAAAACTCCTGCAATTGGTTGGTTACATACATACACCATCATAGAAAGTGCCTATATATATACACTCTTCCAAGCGCGCCTGAAATGTTTATTATTACCACTCACGAAACATGAACAGAAATGACCAATCCATAAGCCAGGAGGATGCTGCAAAGAGTCCATGTACCGAATTAAAAAACATTACTAGCAATTTCCTGGTTTACGATGTCTATATTACGCCTGATATCACTGGAGATCCTTTTACCGAATGGCTTTCAAGAACATCTTAGTATTGAGAAAATGTTCAGGGTATGAAGGCCAATAATGATGCTGAAAAGCCGCAACCTTGGCAATGGGACCTGGACTAGGCTAGTGGAGGACAGAGAATCAGCTTGGTCCGTGCTCTTCGAATGAATTTATTACTTCAGATATGGTTGGTTCACATAAAAAGTAATTCTGCACGAGACGTGAGAACCTTCAAGCAGGCAAGCAATCAAATGACCAATTTTATTTGTTGGAATAGAGCATACAAGAGTTCGAAGCCTTACCAGTTACTAGACGGAGGACCCAGACAAGCAAGCAGAGAATTGGTGTGCAGAATCTTCGAGTTTTCACAAACAAGCGAACAGACAATATCAGAAGCCTCATTTCACTACTAGATTATCAACACCAACGTTTCAAAACCAATCCTTATAAACAAAGAATTATAGGGGAAGAGATTACTTCTTAATGATTGAGAAAATAGGCTTTCCACTACCTACAAGTAAAAAAGAGTATCTTTCCATTTCGAAATTCCATTAGTCAACTTAGCAAAATCAACAAGTATCGTCTCCAGAGTACACAGTCAACCACTTTACCATCTCCTATATCTTCTCATCTCAGAAACTAGATGAGCATATTGACCCTTCTCAACCATCCTTGTTATAATCATGTCAGCTTCAGAGTGCTTTCCAGCTTTCTGTAAATTCCTCACTAAAGTGCTATAAACAAGAAAATTAGGACTGCATCCTCTAGATTCCATTTCGTCAAGCATAGAGCATGCCTCCTTAAACTTCCCTGCTATACAGAACCCACGAATCATGGAACTGTAGGTAAAAACATTTGGCAACTGGCCCTTGGTGATCATATCATCAAGCATTGCCTGAGCATTTTCAAGCTGACCTGCTGCTATGTAACCTGTGATCATCACGGTATAACAAACAACATCTGGCTTGCATCCATTTTTTGTGATTTCATCAAAAAAATATTTACAGGCATCTAAATTCCCTGCACGACTCAGTCCATCTATCAAGCTAGTGAAGTGGAGCACAGTGGGAGGAGGACCCGCTTCCTTCATATGATTTAAAAGGTTGAGAGCAGCAAGTGGTTTATCCCCTTTTCCAAGAACATGCAGAAGGATGTTATAAGTGTGAAAATCTGGAGAAAGTCCACTTCTTCCCATTTCCTCAAGCAATCTGTGAAACTGATCCAACTTCCCCAACCTATACTTCGCCCACAAAAGAACATTATAAGTAGAAACATCTGAAGAATAACCATCAGCTAACATCTGCTCGTGCACCCACTCAATCAACTTGTATTGATGCAAGACAAGAAGTGAATGCAAGATTGCACTGTAGGAGTGCTTGAATGGTCTATAATTGAATGTCTTCGACTTAACGAAATCCTCCACGACTTTCTTAGCAAATCCTGCCTCACCAATGGTACAGATTAATATGTTAAATGTTCGAGCTGTAGTTGGGAACCCATTCTTGATCATTTCATCTATCAATCTACATATTGCCTTAAGCTCCCCACAACTTGAAAATATTGTCAATATCAAATGATATGCATTGACCGTGTGCTTGTAAGATTCCTGCTGAGCAGACCAGAGAAAAAACTTGTACCCTAATTTGGCACATCTCGTTTTGTTTTCATTGGTCATTTTTGTCAAGATTCCCAGAAGAACTTCTCGCACCAGAAGGCCCGAAACCCTTATGCGCAAATCATCTAAAGCCTTTTTTGCATCAAATCCTGGGCCATCTTGTCGTAAAATCTCAAGAACTCGTGCAGCATCTTTCTTGGCATTAGCAAAAAAACGCTGCCGATCAGACAAGTTCTCTTGAGCACGTCTTTCATCATTGTAGTCAGACCTTTCCCAAGATCCATTCAAGCATTGCTCAATGTACTGATATCCATCATCACTTATATCACAGTCAAAACTCCGGTGACTTAAACGTCTGGCAAAGGACTGACCACATGAAAATTTATGAACCAACCTGGTACCAGAAAGAGCTATACCATTCATTGTTTGAACTCAACACCCCCTTTATAACTCTTAACAGTAGAGTACCCAATAAATCGAAAACGCCTAGCCACACTCTGCCATTCCTTGAGCCATAGAGCCTAGATACCAATATGCAACAAAAACCGTTACCAGAACAAGAAAAGTTCATCTAGTACAGAGACCCCTTGTACGAAAGTGCTCTTATAATGTTCTTAAGAGACTCACAGGGGCTCAAGCAAATAGATGCCTCTAAGTCCTGTCCCATCCAAAAAGGGGGGAAAAAAAAGCTCGAAGATAGGTTAATTTATTTAAATGTCATCAATCTTACATCAGATTTGTTAACAGTTGACGGCGGAAGACAGCGATAGCGTCGCCACAGTTACTCCAGACTGTGAAGGGGGTAAGTGGTATGAAACTTAGAAGAAGCAAAGCCGGCGTTAAAGTGCTTCCTGAAGTATTTAAGGGTTCTCTCTCAAGCTGCACACGCTTGTCGTCTGCTTCTAACTCAAACTCAATCACTTGCCTTGTGAAAAAGGAACAGAGAAGCACAAGTTTGGAGTTCTACTGGGTTTCGGATTCTGCTACCCCAAACCAACAACGAGCTATCCTACTTCCATTTTTGAAATATCAACAATATATTATATATAACAAAATTGGATTAAAATTTCGGGAAAAAGAGCAACTAACCTCTCATACCCTCTCTAGAATGTATAATTAAAATTTTAATCTTTTGATAGATAGATAAACAATCTAACGTACCTAAGAAATGATATTTTTCCGTATTTGGTAAGAAAATTTTAACTTTCTTCTTTTTTCTTTTTCCAATTAAAAGAAAGTAGAAAAATTAAGTTCGTTGATGATAATGAGTCGGGTCAAGCTTACCATCTTGAGCTCGGTCCATGTCCAACTTAGTATTTTTTAAAAAAAATTTAAAAACATCTTTTTATCATTATTCATTGGGCCTCGGGCTAGAGGCATGATCAACCTAAGCTTGACTCGTGCCCAATTGCCAAGCCTAATTATGTCTAGGATAAGAAGGCAGGACTTCGACCACCTTGAGATACAGTAAAAAGAATAATAAAAATACTGTAATTAATAAATGGATATAATTATAGATATGTGAATTTTTAATATTATTTAAAGAACTAATTATTGCATTGAGAACTATAACTTCACTTGCATATGAAATTAGAATTATAGTCCAACTTAAATTCACATTGTTTGTATGTAGATTATGATGAAAGTAAAATTATCTTCTAAAAGCTTGTCATCAAAGGTCAAAAGCCATCTTTTGCCCTTTTTTTCCTTTTTAGAATTATGCAAGTTAATGGTTATATCGGTAGACTTTTTAATACTAATTATTATAATAAAGATTATTACTTTTAAGACTATTCAAATTATCCTTTTTTATGTCAACAAATTATCATTTTTTTTAGATTAAGATACATACATCCCTAAACCATATATGCCTCTAAAATTATTAAATCTTAAATATAAAATTTCTAAGATGTTTTTGATATTAATCTTTCTCCTAAATATAAGAAATTTGAATTGTAGAATTGTCGATACATAATCTTCCCTAATTCACATATTTAATGAAAGAATGGGGTCTAGTATAATATTTGAAGTCAATTTCCTAACATGCATAACATGTACACATATAAACTTGGTTCTCTATAATATAGTTAAGTACACCAAATAGACCCCATTTTAAATTTTTTTGGATAAATTTAGTTCTACATTTATGACTTAAATCTTTATAACATAGGTTTTTATGGTTTAAATTTAAAATACAATAATTTTGTAGTTTTTATGGTTTGATGAATGGTTAATGAAAACTATAAATATTTATCTGATGTCGAAGCTTTTAAATATCTTTTTATATGACAAGTAATTTAAATGAAAATCATGTCAATATGTGAAGAATGTCTTATCTTTATAATAAAAGAAAGAAAGGTTGAAAGGATAATGATATTGTCTCGATTAGTGTAAAAGGAGAAAATAATTTTGTTATCTAATAAATTTTTTAGTTAAAGTTATTTATCAATTGAAATGTTGTTGAGAATATAAGTGTCTCAAATCCTTTTTTACTCTTGATTTTAGTTAGCATGTTATAATATTTAATATGATCCATTAATATTTGAGTAATGACTATATTTGTTGTTATGGGTGCGAAACTATATATATACATATACTTATGTAGTTCCCCTTTTTGGGAGCTTTGGGATTATTATTCCATATTATTTTATGAGAGAGGGTGGTATTAAGAGATTGTAAAATTCTCAACATTTTGATTGTTCCTGTGAGCCCTTTGGGCATTCTTGTACTTTGATTTAATTTCATCATAGTGTATTTTTTACTAACTCGTTGTTGCCTGTGGTTTTTCCCTTACACTAAGGGTTATTAACGTAAATTTGATATGTCATTGAGTTAGATGAAAAGGTGCTCTCTGCCATAAAAAATTGATTTTCTAAAGAGATTTTACATGAAGTGGTGAATGAAACAACTACTACGAGCTTGAAGCTAAAATTTGAGTCTTTGTATGACCAAGAACCTTGCAAACAAGCTTCGTCTCAAGGAGCATTTATATACAATACGTATGACTAAAGGTACTTCCATCCAATCTCATCTTGATGAGTTTAATTCTATTATCATGGACCTAAAAAATATTGATGTAAAAGTTGAAGATGAGGATAAAGCTACTTTGTTGGTAGTCTCACTCCATGGTTCTTATAAACACTTCAAAGAATTCATGTTATATGGAACTCATGACACCTTATCTTTTGAAGAAGTTAAAATCTAACTTGCTATCTAAGGAGAAATTCGACCTTGAACTTTGTTCTGACGATAAAACTAAGGATTTGACTATAAAAGGGAGATCCTAAAGAAAGGGTAGCAGTAGTAACTCAAAGAAATCTAGGTCCAAATCTAAAGGATGTAAATCCAACAAAAACTATTCTTATTATAAGAAGTTTGGATATGAATTTCTGAATTTTATAAGTTGAAAAATAAGCAAAAGAATGAGGAGAAAAAGAAATAACCTAAAAAATTCACCGAAACTAGTGTTTTTGAGTTTGATTCTAAAGGTGATGTTCTGTTGTCTATTACTTCCATTGATCAAAGGAGTAAAATTGAATGGATTCTTGATTTTGAATTTACTTTTCATATGTGTCCTTAGAGGGACTAGTTTGTCACTTTTAAAGCCGCTGATAGTATAGTTGTCTTGATGGGAAATGATGCTCAATGTAAGGTAATTGGCATTGGTAGTATTCATATCAAGACTCATGATGATGTTGTTAGGACTTTATCCAATGCTTGTTGTGTTCCTGATTTGAAACAAAACTTGATTTCTTTAGGCACCTTTAAATCTCTTAACTATAAGTGCACAGTTGAAGGTGGTGTTCTTACGGTTCTCTTGTTGTTTTAAAAGTTAACTGTTCTAGTCGTCTTTATGTCTTGCAAAGTTCAACTATGATAGGTTTTCAAGCTATTTCCACTCTTATGCCTAATTCTAATGTCACCAAATTTTGACATATATGCTTGACCCATATAAATGAGAAAGGTATAGACTTTGAGAAAAAGCGTATTTTTTGGAGATCAAGGCATCAATAAATTGGAGTTTCGTAAATATAGTGTTTTTAAGAAACAAAAAAAGAGTTAATTTCTCTACTGCAACTCACTGTACCAAAGACATTCTTGAGTATTTACATGATGATCTATGGGGATCTTCTAAAGTTCTTTCTTATGGAGGAAAAACATTTTTCAAGTTTGTTATTGATGATTTTTTTTATAAAGTTTAGGTCTATTTCTTGAGACACAAAAATGAAGCCCTCTTTATGTTTAAATGGTGGAGAAATCTTATAGAGAACCGAACATGGAAAAAGATAAGAAGCTTAGAATAGACGGTTAAGAGTTCTGTGATGGTAGCTTCACTTAATTCTGCTCAGATAATGGTATAGCTAGACATAAGAAACTTGTTGGGAAACCTCAACAGAATGGTGTTGTAGAACAAATGAATATGACTTTTTTAGAGAGAGCTCTTTGTATGTTCTCTAATCTTAACTTATGGCATCGATGTGATTTTTGGGCCTAGGCGGTCTATACTGCTTATGATTTGGTCAACCAATCTCTACACTCTTCTCTTGACTTTATAATCACAGAAGAAGTATGGCCAGGTAATCATGTCGACTATTCTGTTTTGAGAAATTTTAGATGTCTTACATATGTACATGTTAATTATGGTAAGCTTTCACCTCTAGCTAAAAAGTACCTATTTCTTGATTATGAATTCAAGTGATAGATCGAGGAGAAAAATTAGAAAGCTTGCTAGATGTACTAATGATGATGATGATTTAGTTGCTTATGTATGTTCAATTGCACAAGATGTTGGTGAAGATACAAAACCTTCTTGTTATTTTGAAGTCATTTCTTGTGTTGATTATTTTAAATGGTTAGTGACAATGAATGAAAAAATTGAGAGTCTTCATAAAAATGGTACATCGAATTTAGTGAAGTTTTTAAAAGGCAAATGAGCTTTGAGTTGCAAGTAGATCTACAAAAAGAAGGATAGTATTCCTAGGGTTGAAGATGCAAGGTGGAAGACACGCTTTGTAGTCAACGGTTTTAATCAAAGAGAAGGTATTAAATTTAATGAAATATTTTCTCAAATTGTACATCATAACTCTATCCATGTGTTACTTGCATTTGTTGCTATTTTTAATTAGAACTTGAGCACTTGACATAAAAACTACTTTCTTTTATGGGGAGCCTGAAGAAGACCTCTACGTGAAACAGTCTGAGGAATTTTTAGGTCCCCGTAAGGAGAATTGTATTTGTCATTTACGTAAATCTTTTTGTGGCTTTAAGCAAGCTCCAAAAAAGTGGTACAAGAAATTTGATAGTTTTATGCTTGGGCAAGGCTTTTCTAGAAACCAATATGATAGTTGTGTTTATATCAAACAATATAGAGATATGTCTTTTGTTTACTTGTTGTTATACGTTAATAACATGCTTATTGTATCCCACAACAAGTCTTTGATCAACAATTTGAAAACCTAACTTAGCCAGGAGTTCGACATAAAAGACCTTAGTGCAGTTAAGAAGATATTTGGGATGGAAATTCATAAGGATTGTTAAATGGGTAAATTATTTATTTCTAAAAAATATATTAATAAGGTGCTTGAAAGGTTTATTATGTTTGATTGTAAGCCTGTTTCCATAGCTCTTGATGTGCATTTCAAACTTTTTTTTATTTATGCCCAATAATGAAGGAAGAAATATAATGAAGGAAGAAATATAATGAATGTCAAGCATTCCTTATTTTCTTGCTATCTAAGGTTTAATGTATGTAATGGTGTGCATTAGAACTGATTTAGCATATAATATGAGCATAGTGAGTTGGTATATGCTCAATCTTGGTAAGAAGCATTGTATGTTATCAATGGATCCTTTAGTATTTGAAGGACACTTTTAACTTAGGTTTAGTGTTTGATGGTCATAAGGCTACACCTAATTATGTAGTTGATTTTGTGGATGCTGATTATGTTAGCGATCTTGACAGACGTAGGCCTTTTTCTAGTTATCTTTCACTCTTGGTTATGGTGCTATAAGTTGGAAAGCATTCAATCCATTGTTGCTTTATCTACTACAGAAGTGAAGTATGTTATCCACTGAGGGTGTGAAAGAGGGTATTTGGTTAGGGGTTCTTGTCATTAAGCTTAGTATTACACAAGAAGTTACAATTGTGTATTGTGATAGTCAAAGTGCTATCTATTTGACTAAGAACGATATGTATCATTCAAAGACTAAGAATATCGATGTCAAGCGTCACTTTATTAGAGATATTGTTGTCACAGGGAAAGTTGTTGTAAAGAAGATTCGTACTTTGGAGAATCTTGTGGATATACTCACCAAACCTCTTCCTATTACCAAGTTCGAACATTTTTTGGACTTGGTTGGAGTTCACTATATTTAGTTTCCCTTTGAGGATTTATAGCGATAACGAGTTTTGTCAAATTTAATCCAAGATGGAGATTGTTGAGAATATAGGTGTCTCAAATTCTCTTCTCCCCTTAATTTTGGTTAGCATGTTACAATATTTAATATGGTCCACTAATGTTTGATTAATGACCATATTTATTATTAGGGGTGTGCGACTATGTTTATATTAAGACAGATCGG
>JAOQMM010000006.1:16454059-16466417 GCA_027563515.1 Erythroxylum platyclados
TAATTTTTTAAAAAAGTAAATACTTTTATTATAATTTAATATTCATAAAAGCCTAGTTTGATATATAAAATTTAAAATATTTCTATAACTTTTGCATTAATTTTTATACAATATCATCTTTTCGTTATATATATATACATAATATTAATTCGTCCACATAATTTATTCATTGATTTTGTTAACTATTCATTTTTTCACCCAATTTTCTCGTCTCTGTGCAAAGCAATAAGTGGTCAAATCCTAATGCCATAGGCATCAACTTGTTTTGTTACTGTATGCCCAACTTGCAAGAACAACTTCCATGTTTTGTTACTACTTTCAAAAACAAGAACAATTGTAGAGTCGTAGATAGTTGTTATCGTCTTCTCCCTGCTCCTTGATTTTGTTTTCTTTTTTTCACTATTTTCTCCCTTTGTTTCATCTTTCACCTCTGCCTCTCAATCTCTCTCATTATCGTATGCATGATCTAGATTAAGATCTCACCCTTTGTCTTGAGTATGCTAATATTATGTTATTCTGACTTCCTTCTGAGTTGTACAAAATGATGCATATCTATCACTTTCATCACTGTCTTTAGTTGCCATCGGGTTTGTGCTTTGCTTCATTGTATGATTACTCCAACCCAGATGCTTTATTGTGTGATTAAAAGTCGATTTATTTTGATTTTGGGGGTTTAAGTTGGAGATAATACGTACATACATAAAGAAAGGTAAAAGAAGAACTTGATGCCTTTGGTGATGTGTGAATGGTTGGTTCTTGCTCTCTTTCATCATACATCAAAGTAAATGCTTCTTCTTATTCAACTTCAAAGAGTGGCTAGTCTGTAGCTGAACTAAGCATCTACTCTGACTCTCCTTCCTCTTCTTAGGAAGATGGTTCACAGTTCGGAAGTTATTAACCGGCCAGTTTCTATTAACAGCGGTCAATAGTAAAAATCGAACGGAAAAACAGTTCGGTTCTAGTTTAACCTGGTCAAACTAGCCAATTCGATTCGGTTTTTACATCATTGGTATACATTACAAAAGGTTATCATTGTAATAGCTCATATGATTAGTTAACTTTCACTAGTACTAATTTGCAATAAACTGAATTCAATAGCACTTATCATTAAAAGTTTTACATGATAATAGACGTTAGGAGGCACAATCTAAATAAGTGCATCAAATGGGAGGTTATCATGAATATTTTGTTGAATATACAAGGGGTTAAACACAATTAGAAGAAAACTTTTACTACACTAAGTAGAACTTTAGTACATATGTAACACATAAATTTGACTTTTCACTCCTACTTAAGTCACTTACTTACATAACACTTGCACTCTTTATTTTTTTACCTTTCACTTGTACAACAACTCAAATGACCAATGTTTATATTTATAAGCTTGGTAAGAAAGTGATTGAAGCTTAAAAAACTTCATAATTGACGATGAACTAAACTTCTAGTAGCTTCTCAAGTCACAATTATTCCTATGCTAATTCTATACTATAATAGAACATTCTAGAATATTAAAGATAGTAGGTCCGTGACTTTAACACTGCCCCTTTAACTACTATTATCTCTAAATCTTTATCTAATTATCATACCAAGCTACTTTCTAAAATTTTTGAATTTCGGACTAATAAGTCCTTTAGTAAGTATGTCAACAACTTGGTCTTCAGACTTTATGAATTGCATCTTAATATCTCTAGGCAAGACTTTCTCTCACACAAAATGGTAATGTACCTCCTTAGGTTTAGATCCTAAGTGGAACACTGGATTCTCGGTCAAGTGTATAATTGACTGATTATCATAGTATAATTATACTTGGTAATTAAATGCCTGATAAAGATCCTTCATAGTTTGTATTAACCATATACATTCTTAAGCTACTATTGTTGTCACTCTGTACTCTATCTTAGTACTTAATAAAGAAACTGCAGGTTACCTTTTGTTGCACCATGAGATAGATTCCAATTCAAGACTAAAAACATAACTAATAACTAGCGCCTTGTATCATGAACTATAGTATAATCAACATCACAATATCTGTTAACATCATTATTTCCCTTCTTTTACAATAAAACATAATCAATGGTGCTTTGAACTTACCTTAGAATTATTCAAACTTATTCTAAAAGTGGCTTTTTTAGAGTCTGTATGAATCTGCATTACCACACCCACTACTCATGATATATTTGGCCTTATAACTGTGAGATAGATTAGACTACTAATCAGTTGTTTTTACATTGTAACATTCTCTAACTCCTTTCCTTTAGCGAAGTATAGTTTTGCGTGTACCTCTACTAGAGTTATAATAAGCTTGTACTCTAACATCTCATACTTCTTTAACAAACCATTAGTATACTTGTGCTGACATAAGAAAAGTCCATCCTTTATGCTTTCAACTTCAAGACCAAGAAATGGTTTAACTCTCCCAAGGCTTTTATTTGGTAATGCACTAACAAGTTGACATTGACTTGATCAATCTCAACAACATCATCACTAGTGATGATAAGATCATCCACATGGACTAACATTATAGCCAACTTCTCACCTTGGACTTTCACAAATGAGCAAGAGTCAAGTGGTGCCATTATGTAACCACTTTGGATCAGGAACTCTACTATCTTCTAGTACTAAGCTCTTGGTGATTGCTTCATTACATAGAGTGACTTCTTTAGCTTAGATACATAGTAAGATAAGCCTTGCTATTAAACTCTTGAGACTGTTATAAGTATATTTTTTGATCTAACTTACCATGTAGGAAAGCATTCTTAACATCCATTTGTCAAAGCTTCCAATCTTTATAAGCAACTAAGGCTAATAAAACATGTAATGTTGTAATCTTTGGAACTTTACTAAATATCTCATCATTGTTTAGTCCATACTTTTGCTAGAATACTTGAGCCACCAACCGAGCGTTATATCTTTTAACTGATATATTAAGACATATTTTTACTTTATAGACCCATTTATAAGAAATTAACTTCATGTCTTTAGGTTTAGGCACTAAATCCCACATCTCATTTTGTTTTAAGGCATGTATTTCTTCTTCCATAGCCTTCCTCCATTCCTTGTTTGTGGATGCTTCTGTATAAGTTCACATTCTTTTGTATTGTCATCCTTAACAAGTGTTGCATTCGCATATTTAGCATTTTTCTTGTGTTTTCTTTCCATCCCTTATAAATGTGGGCCATATTCTATATCTTCCTCTTAAATTTCTTCAAATTGGCTTGGTCATGCTTGTTTAGATATTTAATGATGCACTTCTATATGCCATGGAGACTGAGTCTTTTTAAGTGACTTATCACTGATATTTTCTTCTATTGGTTCCACCACTTAAGTGGTGTCTTCAATCACTTCATATTCTTTAAGCCTTTTTGTAACCTCTCTCAATTTCCTTTTAATCGAGCAGAATCACTTTATGAGGAGACCATCAGGTTAAAGCCTAATCATATATTACATTTCTTGAAATATGAAACCTTTTTGTTGTTAGATCCTAACATTTCCACCCGTTTCTTTAATTATCATAACCTATAAAGATGCACCTTATTGTTTTCTTATTAAAATTGATACACAAATTATCAAGAACAAAAATATAACAAATGCAACTAAAAACTCAAAACTGATTTACAGTGAGTTTTAGGTTTCATAGCTTCTTGCATGGTGAAATCAATAAAAGTGGTGCTTATGGTAACCTATTATTAACATAGGCAACAGTCCTCATACATTTTTCCCAGAACTAAGGTGGAACATTCTTCACAAGTAGCATGCTTCTGCATATCTCAATAAGGAGCCTATTTTTCTTTTTCACTACTCCATTTTGTTGTTGAGTATTAGGACAAGTTAACTGGCATTACGTCTTACACTCTTGCAAATACCTCGAGAACTCATGTGAATTATACTTGCCTCTATTATTAGTATGAAGGCATCTAATCCCTCGACCAAGTTCTTTCTCAACCATCTTTTTAAACTCTTTGAACTTGCTTAATGCTTCTAATATTTCCTTCATAAAATACACCTATACATACCTTAAGAAGTCATTAATGAAGATTATAATATAATGATAATCACTAATTGATAGTTGTTTTACATGATCAAACTCATCAAAATGGACCAACTCTAGAGGCTTCTTTGCTTGGTACTTAAAGTCTTTATATGGCAGTTAGTGTGCTTTCCCATAATAGCATCCATCACCTACTACATCTTCTTGAATATCAAGTTTTAGAAGTCCCTTGAGCATAGACTTCTTCATCATCACCTTTTATTTGTGATTGCTTACGTGTCCCAATCATAAATTCCATAAATGGTCTCATTCTTTCTAGTCTTGTCAACATAGGCTGATTGTGTAAACATCACATAAACATACTCTAACTTTCATCCCTCCATGAGCGATGTGCTTATTAGTCTCAAAATCCTTCAAACTTTCACGTCCTTTGGTCCAAGTACTATGTAGTTACCTGAGGATGTTAGTTATAAAACTAACATCAAAATTTTCTTCATCCCATGTATATGAAACATATTCTTTAGCTATACTTATTTTTGAAATATATTGGGACATTACCATTATCTTACTAATATAAGTGATAGGTAGCTTTGAGTTATCTGTAGAGACAACAACTTGCTCCCTTTTATATTTTTTCAAGCTCTATTATTTTTCTTTATCTCCTATCATATGATTAGAACACCCAAAATCTACTATCTAATCTTTATTATAGTTAATATATTTATCACTCACTATAATAAGAGCTTGCTCTTCTTTTTCTTTAGCTTTGGAGGGTATAAATGTATCACTTTTTACCAATTATTGGCTCTTTAATAGTATATGAAGCCCAAAAGTCCCATATTTTTTCACTTTCAACTTGGGAGTGTGAGGACGTCATGACATTTCCTTTTACTTTCTTGTATTGGCAATCAAAAGCATAGTGGCCTCTTTTACCACAAACAAAACATTGACTATTATTATGCTAATGTGCCTTGTCTTCCACTTGATCATAGTTATGGAAAGCTTCCTCTTATTGCCAACTCCTTCCATATTGTGTTTTATGTGATCTTTCTTGTTTGGATTTCTCCCATTTTTGATCTCACAACTTTTGGATCCTTACCTTTTTTATTTCTGAAAGGGCTTTCTTTTTATCCTTAATTTAGAATTTATACATTTGTTTACCTAGAGACTTTTGATTGGCCAATATATTTTCTAATTCATTCAAATTTGGCTATTTTACCCACCTATGGGTTAATGTGACAAGTGCATTAAATTCAAGACATAACTCGTAGATTATAATTCTTCTCATTCTCATTTCGGTGATTTAATTCTAAGGATCCAACTTTGAAATTTCTTTACACAAATTTTTTACTTTAATAAAGTATTCATTTGCTATCACATTTTATTGCTAGATTGATAGTAACTCATTCTTGAGTTCTTAGAGCTTGACGGTATTTGTTCTCACAAATATGACAACGAGAGTGTCCTACGCCTCTTTAGGAATCTTTAAATCCTTAATACGTTACAACAAGTCATCCTCTACTGAAATTGATAAAGCATACATTGTTTTACTGACCCCAACCTTCCACTTTTTAAGATCAGTCCTGTTGGAGGTGATATTTCATTGCCTCCAATGATATCTTGCAAATCTTGACCGATCAGATAAGGTTGGATACAAGTACTCTTAGTACTATAATTATTGTTACTAAGCTTTTTAAGAGTGCTTACTGAGGTAGACATATTAACCATAATGACTTGATTTTCTCCTTTAATCAACCAAGTAAGTTTAATCTCAGTCCAACAAACTTTACAGTCCCAGATTGGGCAATAACAATTCTTGGGTACACTATGATTCCTAATCGTGAAGTCTCAATGTACTTAATAATCAGTCTGCAACAACCTACTTTGATACCACCAGTTGAATATATGGAGGACTAATTGGATGCCAAGAAAACTTTTGTTACACTAAGTAAAACATATATAAGGTACAAATTTGACAAATTTCCACTCCTATATATATATATATTACTAACTCACACAACATTAGCACTCTTTATTTTTTCACCTTTCACTTATACAACTCTAATGACTAATGCCTATATTTATAGGCTTGGTAAGTCGATGATTGAAGCTTAGGAAGCTTCATGATTAATAGTGAACTAAACTTCTAGTAGTTTCTGAAGTTGTAGTTATTCCTATGCTAATTCTAGACTATAATGGAATATTTTAGACTAGTGGAGAGAGTAGGTGGTGACTTTAACATATTTTATACTTGGAGGTTAAAAGAAGCATAGTTCTTTTACAAAATTTCTATTCTTTAATATGATATATTTTATTTTAATAACAGAAATTTAACGAATATTATTTTGATAAATACTCATTTAATCAAGCTACTGCTGTATCTTTTATCTTTTAAATTGGTTTATACGATATGCCTTAGTAATTTATTAAATTAAATAAAATAAATAATTCCCTTATATACACAGCAACATCTAAGTGCCATAATTAATTGAGGCTAGTATAAATCAAAGATAAAATGCCAGTATTTTGAAGATCAAAGTACGCAATAAGATTCCACCTAATTGAATTAGAACCATTCAATAGTAGAATTCAATTCAAAAGTCAAAGCTAATCGATTAGAAATCAGTTGATTGAGTCATTATTTATAGTAGATTAAACTGCTTTAAAATTTTATTTCGTTATTCTTTTTTACTTTGAAAATAAACATTTTAGGGTATTATGTGTTTCTTTTTGGACATGAAGTATGCTTTTTCCTATTGTAACTTATTCTAAAAGTATATATTTTATAATTACTAAAAATATTTTGTGACAATAAAAATACATTATCTTTTTTTATTGAGTTTATGTAATATAAATTATTATATGATTAATCATTAAACAATTATAATTGTTTTAACTTCACTTTAATAATTAATTATATTAACATAATTTGAAATAGACTTAATAAAATCCAATTTTATTTTAAATAATTTTAAATCATTAAAATAATTTTTAAATAAATAAAAATATAGAAAAAATTATTTCTTTTGCCTACTAAATATCGTTTAAAAAGTTAATAGTGGTTTTAGCATATATTTAATTTTAAATTAATAAGTTTGTTGCCGTGATAATCTTAAAGTTAAAACAAAAATAATATCCCAACCAAAATACATATTTTCTTATCGAGTCGAGAAGATTATGAGATTTCATTATACAAATGAAATAATCATTTTTAATTGGGGAAAAAGTTAGTTTTTAAATCACATAATTCATTTTTATAAATTTTGAAATTTTTTTTTCATTTTTTCTTTAATTTAATCTTTTTGGGGCAGGACTTGATATTAAGGACTTATTTGTTTTCATTTACTTTTTTGTTTTTTGTGTTTGTTTTCAAATTTAGTAAAAAATAATATGATTGTTTGAGGATTTGTTTTTGGCCTGTTTTCAAAATTTATCAAAACTACAAAAAATGGTTTTTATTTTTTTGTTTTTCATAATTTGATTTACTATCAACTAAATATATTATTTAATTATTTAATATATTAATTATTAGTAAGAATTAAGAATAATTTAATTTAATATTCTATTTAATTAATTAAATTATAAATAATTTTATTAAATTTTTGTAATTAAATTAAATTAAATTAATTTAATAATTATGAATAAATATAAATAATTTAAATCATCTTCAAAATATATAAATTTCAAATAAAATTTTGATTTAATAATTAAAATGAATTTAAAACAAATATTAATTTATAAATAAAATTTAATTTTAAAATTATTTAATTTAATAAAATAAAATTTTTGATAATTTATTAATAAATAAGATATTAGAATAAACTTAATTAATAAAAATAATTTATTTTTAAATTTTATCTGATTTATAATTATCATCAATAATAAAAATATAACTATATTGACATTAACAACTAAATAAATTTTCATAAATTAAAAAAAGAAAATGAAAATAAAAATTATAGAAAACAGAAGTTGAACCAAACAATTCATTTTGATATAAATTCTTTGGATTAATAAAATAAAATACCTTCGAAATACGTTAATTATTATGGAAACAAAATCATTATCTTGTTAGTTGACCTGCTTAACAATATTATCCAAACCCAAGAGATTGTAAGCGGCTGCAGGTTCCTCGGTAAAGGGTAGATACGAAGGACATTCAGATTCAGGTCTTGTAATCTTATCGAGATCCGCTATATTCTATTTTCCATAATATATGAACTAACTAAATTCCATTTCATATCTAAAAATATGAAATTTGTCACCAATAACTAACAGATTTAGGCCATTTATCAATTAGATCTTTCCTATATATTGTTTCATTAATTCAATTGGTACTTGACTTGACTTACCAATTAATTTATTAATTAATTTAGACATGAAAAAGACTATTCATTTATTGGACCATTTTGGCAGCTGTGGCACAAAGTTGTACATAGAAATAATCAGACAAAAGTAAAGGGGAACTGGATTAGCTTAAGGTTAGATAAAGTAGTAAACCTAGTCGGGGCTATGGCAATGGCATGTATTTACGAGCCAACTTTAAAACCAAAGTTTGCAATTCAGTGGAGTAATTATGACACAAAGGTACTGGGGGCCTATAATGCACTTTTTATCATTTGTAGGCAAACTTTTGAATCCTTTGAAGAATGATGAGTAGTTGATGATGGCTCGATTTTAGAGCAAAGGCAAGCGAAGGGACTGCTTTTTGTCCCAACTCAGCTGTAACCCACACTTGATTTTCTTTTCTTTTTGGATTTTAAGGTGGAAGGTGACAAGAATGCCCATGTAAAAGAAATGTCATTTTCCTTTTTGCAAGGTTAAATGTGTCAGTGAGAATTAAGCAGAGGAGAGAGTGGAAGTGTAACATAAGAGGAATCAAATGCCAAATGTTAAAAAGCAGTCAACAAATGCCAAAGGCGTAATTCTGCTGTCAGGGATCTTTGCTTTTGATGACTTCTATGATTAAGCTTCAGTAAAACGTCTTGGGATCAAGCTGCTCCATCACCAAATAGCCGGAATAACGGTGGTTCGTTTTTATCCTATTTTATGAGTATCTATTTAATTTCGTTTTATATATTAAATAGATGGATGTTTGTGTAATAAGATAGGAACAAAATAATAAGAACATGTAATATGTTCTCATAAATAGCATACTTACTTTAGGATCCTTAACAAATGAGGAGATTATAGCACTTAGAAGACATTTAGAGGATAAAAAGGAAATTGATCATCCATGCCTTCATTGGGATAGGCCAACTCGAAACTTTATATAGACATATTTGATCTAATAAATCAATTCAATATCCCTAGGTCTCCCAAGCATATGGAGTCTGGAGCAAATAGAGTATGTCAAAAGAACAGTGAGTTACAGGCTAATCATGCACATTGGATGGACATGGATGCTTTGATGTTTGAAATTGAATTGTTCCCCAGTACGATCATTTAAAGATGCAAGAACCCTTATCCTTCAAAAGAAAGGAGAAGAAAAATCCAAATTAAATGGAAAAGAATATGCAAAATGATAACTGAAAAAAGAAAATGGGAAATGAACAGATTGATAAGACAATAATTGACTGCATTGGAGGATCATTTGCCTCATCACTTGCTATAAGGACGGACGAAAACTATACATATACACCTTCGTAACCCCACCCACCACCTACTCCTCATGTTTAACAAAATAAAAGTAAACCTAAAGAAGAAATGGAAAGGAAATGAAACAAACATGAAACTTACTGGGAAAATCTAGACATCCATTGAGCTAGATAATTTATCACCACCACCCTTAATTACTCCTTTAAGAATTAGAAACTATAAAAGAAAAAAGAAAAAGAAAAGGGATGGTAAGTAACTTAGACATCAGACTCTAAGCAAGTAGACGCTAAGCTCAGGAGTTCCATTGCTGTCAGGATTCATCATGTAGAAAGCCTCAGAATCTCTAGACCCAACAATCCTTTCAAACTTAGCTCTCATGTACATGAGTTCCCCATCAGCTCCTCCACCCTCACTTGCACTTCCAGGTAAGACACCTGCACCCATTGAAATAGGCTCCACAGCTTTCAACACATTCCACTCTTTAACTCCACATTCCCTCCTTGTAGCGAACCCAATCCTCTTACCGTTACAGAAAGTCCTCCACATGGGCTCTTCCAGCAATCTCACACCTTTCTTTTCCTCCTCCTTCTGTTTGTCACACTCCAACGCGATTCTCACCAACCCAGACGCCATTTCTCGGACAAGTCCGCTAATCGGGGTGGCGAGTTCTATGAGAAAAGCTGGTGGCGAGTTGGGATCTTTTTGAAATGCGAAGTGAACATGTCCACGGCGAGAACCGAAAAGGGTTCCTACCACTCGACGTCCAAGCCCGACTTGGAGGTTTGATCGGTTTCTACCGAAGGCTGTGAGTACTGAACGAAGCCTAGCGACAGCAACAGCAGGAAGTTTCTTCTTTGGGGTTTGGATAAGGACATGGATTTTGATGGGGTTTTCCTTTTTGTATTCTTCTTTTGTATCTGAGGGAGGGTTGAGGGTTTGAGCTGGTTCTTCATCTTCTTCAGTTGCAACCTTTTTGGTCCAGTGGAAGTGTCTCTTGGAGGAGTCATCTTGGGAGGAGGGTCTAGCCATGAGTGAGTACTCGTATGCGAGAGAAAGCAGTACTCAATGAGAAGACTAGTCCTTATAAATACGGTGGCTGGTCGCTGTGCCTGGTGAGTGAAAGGATGATACTAGCTGAGTTTTGTTTTACTCTTTAGATGGCCTGTGGGGCTTCAAGCATCATTCTTTTGTTGTTGTGGTGACCGCGACAAAAGAAACCAGCGTGCCCCACTAGACTAGGCTGATAAATGGATACTGGAGAGGCAGAGAAAAAGGAAAATAAAGGAATCTTAAGGGGACAATAAGTTCGTGATTTCACTTTCTTGGTGGGGCAAGGCAAGGAAGGAGAAAAGGATTTGGGCTTGACTGTCTGTCTCTTTTCGCGTTTTGACCTAACCCCAACAGTTGCTAACAAGATAGGCTTGTAACCTCTCACGTTCAAAAGAGTAATTTGCATCCATTTCTCCAGTTTTCCAACTGACACTTGTTCGTCCATTTCTTACTTACGGAGAACAGAGTTTTAATGCTGTTAAAGAAGCATGAATTGACAGTGCTGATAATTTGATTGCCACTAAAGAGAATATGACAGACAGACAGCATAACACAACATGACTCGTTTTTTCTTCGGATCAATTATCATAAGAAGACCAACATGTTTCGCACTTGATACCCAGAAAGAGTCATCTCACGTTTTGATTAAGTTAATGGTACAATACTGTAATATAGTGCTCTAAAATACAAAAGGGAATAAGGCAATCTTGCACTAATTACATCAACTTATATAGACAATGACCCAAAGGATGAAGTACAAATGGAGGTGCGCGTCAGCGTAAGGAAGTGCAGTTGCCAATGACTTTTGTACACTATCTAAGTAAGATTAATGGCACAAAAGGAAGAGAAAAAGATGCTCGCCTATTGCTTCTGAAACCATTTTTGGGTAGCGCCCTAAAGGTTAGCTCTCTAAACTCGGTTCAGTCTCTGGCTGCTGCTTAGGTGGGATAGCTCCCCCATTCATTCTTGCACGAGCCTCAGCAAACATCCTCTGCTGCTCTGCTGCGGCTTCTTCCTCTGACATCTCCACTCCATTGTTCCATTTACCACCTCTCAACGAGTCCTGCTGGAAGGTAACCACAAAAAAATATTGTAAGGGGATAATTTGGGCTGCACTTCAAAATCATAATTCCCAGCTTTATGAATCTGCTGGATAATTAATCACCTAATGCATAAAAAGTGCACAAGGCCATTAAAAAAGTTTTACCATAGTCTCAAGCCTGTGTTGTTCATATGCAGAATAAACCTCCGCAATGTATTCTCCAAACCCAAGAACCTGATTCAGAAAAAAACAAAATCAGTCCATAGATGAAACATGTAAATGGTTGTATCTGCCCATGGTATCCAAAAAAAAAGCAGATATTAGTTTATGTTGATATAATGTATGGCAGTTAAATACATCTGCACCATGATATTCTGGCTTCTTTGAGTAAGTATCAAAAGAAATGTATACCCAAGACAAGTGCCACTAGTCGAAAGAATTGATTGAGCTCCTTAGTGGATTGAAAATGAGATGAAAATGGAAAGACAAAGCTTCCTATTTCATGAAAAAGATTCGAAGTCATTAAATTTTACAGCAATAATCTTGTTTTGCACACTAAATTAATATTTGACATTTACGTGATAAACTCTCATAACATGAGGACCAAAAACTAATTTAACAAAGTCTCGCCACTACGAAGTCATGAATATGGTCACTATGATCTCAACTTGCAGATTGAC
>JAOQMM010000006.1:16475152-16486995 GCA_027563515.1 Erythroxylum platyclados
TTCTTCCACCGAGCATCGAGCGCGCTACCATTCATGATCAAAGTTGAAGAAAGAAGCAATGATCTCGAGAAAAGAGGAGGGACTGTAGAAAACACAAAAATTATTCCAGAAGACATTCCTACTAATAATGCTTATGAGAAAGAATGTACACAAGCCAAGAAGCGAAAAGCGATTCAACGCAGGGTTGTTTCCATATGTATCCAATTAATACCACCTTGCGTTGAGTCCTTTGTTTACAGGGTGGTCATGTACCACGGAGATCATCCCTTTGCCTCTAATACAAATCAACCAATTCGCTGCTTGGTGGGTTGAATCTCCACTGTCCCTGTTTTTCCTTTTCATTATTCCTTATCAAAATTCTGCAGTTGGTATTAGTATTACACTCAGCGAGTCCATTAGCATGCGTGGTCATGGTGTGGTGGTCAATCGTGAAAAGCGGGCTGATGCGAAACGAGGATTTGAATGACTTCATACCCAAAACGAGCGTTAACCACCCCATCAAAATCTATCGTTAACGTGACGGTTGGAGATGACTTCCATGTCAACGTAACCCGTAGTCAGTTTGTCGTTACCCGCCATTATTGGAGGCATGATGTAACACGACTTTAACTAGTTCACTTCCAATTTATTTTAAGGTATTTAGTTACCAGATCCTTTGGTCATCTTTCGCTTTCTTGTTTTTAATCCTCTTTCTAATGCTAGTATATATTATATCACTGGTGTGCGGTTGGATTAAATGGACTGAACATGCGAGTATATTTCTTTTTTTTAATAAGGTTACAAGAAGCTGTCTTCATTATTATACATGGTGGTCCTTACCAGTAATTGATTCGTGATGAATTGTAAAATAAGACATACTATACTTCTTCTTCCCCAATTCCTATTTGGTCATTGTCAATTGAGTTTGGCTGTTCGCAATTTACAAAACAAACAATGTGTTTGTTCGGCTGCCAAAAGGTGAACAATTCTGTGCCCATTTAATTATTCTGACTGATATCTGTCTGCATCAATCGACGGTGGCTTTGGCTCCCGCTTGCTGTGGTTATCTCTACACATGTCATATGTCCAGCGAGGGATTTAATGAACTCAATATGTGTGGATGGAGGGATCCAATTCATTAAATTCATATTTCAGAATGCCTAAACTTATTGGAATGGTTCTAATGCATTGCGTCCCTTTGCGGCTTTTTATTTTTGTCGGTGGATCCGATTTAGTTTTGATAATAATGATTGTATATCCACTCCTCAGTAGTGCAAAAAGCAACCTGTGTGGTGGGTTGTTAAAAGCATTCCTTGATTTATGGCTTGAAAGGGTAAAAAGTTGTTCTGCTCCTTGCATTCTAATGCTTGTCCTTAGTCAACTACTCAACTTGTAGCTTTAGGAGTTTTAGCCATTAAAACGGCACAAGTATTAGTTAGGTGGAGTGGCGATTACACAAATATTGTATTGAATACTTGGTCAGCCTGCTAATTTATATATCGATTTCCACGCTACTCAACTGTACTATTCGACGACACTGCAGATGGCAATAATATATTGAACATATCATTTTTTTAATATGGATACTATACATTAAAGGGGAGTTTTACTTTGAAATTTTCTTCTATTGTTAAATTGAACTCAAACATCAAAGGTTGACATTTAAGTTGAGGGGGAACATTTTTCATTCAATCATTTAGATAACAGATGATTACACAAAAACAAAAAGAAAAGATTTGTCATGCATCCTGCTTATGATGGTTTTTGCAATTCTATTTAGATCTCAAGTCTTAGCTATTTGAATTGCTTCATGTTCTTGAATTTCTTCATCTTGTAAAGCAATGAAAAAGGGTGAAATAAGCTCCCAAAACCTACAAAACATCAAGGAATCAGGAATGATGTTGTGGATTTTTTAAAAAGATTTTTTTGATGATGAACTTCTAGATGTTTGACCATTTACTCCGTCAAAACCATAATGACTGAGTAGACTCATGCGTAAATTGTTATTGAGAGTGAAGAAAAAGAAGTGTTCATCTCCTTTTATATCCAACAGCTGTATCTGGTTCGGTAATGGTAGGTATATAGGCAGGCAAAATGTCATTAAAATTTTTCTAAATATACTTAAATATCATAAATAATAATATAGTGCAATGAGCTTTCGAATGATGTCTCTGGCATTTACCGTTGCTAAAACTTCACATCGGTATTTTGAGACATTGAAACATTAAAACATAACGACTTCGTTTGTTTACGTATACGTATATGCTTTTGTGTACTTTTTATTGCATGAATCACGACATAAACCTGTTCTGCAGCTGTAGCCCAGTTAGCCATGATTGCCAATCGTGTAATGTAAAGCTCTCTCCCCACTTACTCTCGTTCCTTCTTCTTTAACTGTAGCTTCTCTTTTGACCTTCTAGAATTCTTGCTCCCCACTCCGACAGTCCAACTTACCCTTAATTTACATGCTTTCATGTTATTTAGATGTACCAAAATTTGTGTATGTATTTTACTATTTTTGCAGCTGACACCCAACTTGGAACTGTTACAGGTTGGCTTGTTTTTACAGAATCTGCAAGTTTATATATATATATATGTTTTATCTTTAATGTTTCAAGTTGTTACTGAAGTTGTTGAGTTTGGTACCATTAGATGTAGATGGGGAGCCCAAATCCACGACCACGTTACATGGTTTTGTTGCCTTCCTAGTTCTTCTTCTATCTACAAGTCAAAGTAAGACTTGGCTGCCTGGTCTTCACCTTTCTTGCAAACCAAAACATTGAGCTGCAATTTCACGATAACAAAAACGCCTTCTTTAACTTTTCTTCTGTTTCATATAGGATCTAGTCAGTGTTGAACTTTTCCACTACATATACTGTGGTTTTGGATTGAATCTCTTTCTGTTTCTGGGTTCTTGCTATTTTACTCTCTTCTTATTCTCCATCCCTTATCCTTTCAATATTAGCATTACTCAGTTCTGTTGAATCTAGACTCTCTTCGCTTTCCATCTTGCTTTTATATATAGATGCTTTTCAGTTTAGCTTTCTCTTGTGTAGTTTATTTTAGTTTTCCAAATTATCTGGCCTAATTTCTTTGCTGGTCAACTTCTGGACGTGGTGGTATCTGGGATTTGAGTCATTCCAGCTCCTTCTCTCGGAACTGGTGTTTCAATTTACTGTGAATTGAAACCTCTTGTACCTGCTGTGTTTCAGACAAATTACCGCCTTTGAGAAGCAAATCTGTTTTAAGTTTGAGGATTGACTGTGTCTGACAAAGTTGAAGATACAAAGGTGACACTTGCACAAGAAAATGGCCGGTGGCAGAAGAAAGAAGCAACATTTTAGCAGAATCCATGCCTTTACATGTGGAAAATCATCTTTCAGAGGTGAGCATTCACTGATTGGAGGGCCTGGTTTCTCGAGGGTAGTGTATTGCAATGAACCAGAAAGCTTTGAAGCTGGTGTGCTTAATTATGGGAGCAACTACGTTAGGACTACAAAATACACGCTTGCAACATTTGTCCCCAAGTCACTGTTTGAACAGTTCAGGAGAGTCGCTAATATTTATTTCCTCGTTTGTGGAATATTGGCCTTCACTCCGCTGTCTCCTTACTCAGCGGTCAGTAACGTTGTTCCTCTTATTGTTGTTATCGGTGCTACCATGGCAAAAGAGGCGCTTGAAGATTGGAGAAGAAAAAAGCAGGTGAGCTTCCGTGTTTTCACTTCCTGGTTATCTGCAAGATTCTTTTTCAGTTCCTGGTTATCTGCAAGATTCTATCTTTTATGTTCATCCCATTAATAAAGTAAGAGACGATTATACTTCATAGGATGTTTCAGCATAATCAATTCTAAGGAAGTTCCTGGAATCGGAGTTCTTCAACTGGTACAGGACCAAATCCTGTCCTGTTTTCTTTTTTCTTGAGGATTTTACGGTAAAAGGATTTGAAATTGGTTGCTTAAAAGAGAAAAGGGAAATTGTTTCCCTTTTATTTGGATGCTTTAACTGTTTACCATGAGCCAGGACTGTTAAATTATCATACTTTTTTTTTCCCAATTTCTCTCATTTTCGTCTTCTACAATGCAAACTTTGTGGACTGCCCAATTCCTCACCTAGGGATTACCATGTGGATCGGACCTTCATCTCATTTGTTTTTAAAACATAACGAAATTTCTACATTTTTAAAAAAGAAATTAAAGTAAAGCCAAACTTTTAATTCGACTTGTATGTGAAAAATGTGGTCAGGATATTGAAATGAACAATCGCAAGGTAAAAGTTCACTCCGGTGATGGCCTATTTGATCATACTAGATGGATGGATTTGAAAGTAGGGGACATAGTGAAGGTGGAAAAGGATCAGTTCTTTCCTGCTGATCTTATCTTACTTTCATCATCGAGTTATGAAGAAGCAATTTGCTATGTTGAAACCACAAATCTTGATGGGGAAACAAATTTGAAACTGAAGCAAGCACTGGATGCAACCTCAAATCTGCATGAGGACTCCAGCTTTCGGGATTTTAAAGCTATTGTTAGATGTGAAGATCCAAATGCAAATTTGTATTCCTTTGTTGGTAGTTTGCAGCTAGGAGATCAACAGTACCCTCTTACACCTCAACAGCTTCTGCTTAGGGACTCAAAACTACGGAACACAGATCACATTTATGGAGTTGTTATCTTCACAGGTCATGACACGAAGGTTATTCAAAATTCAACTGCCCCACCTTCCAAAAGAAGCAAAATTGAAAGGAGAATGGACAAGATTGTCTACTTCCTTTTCTCCGTTTTGGTCTTAATGTCTTTTGTTGGATCTATTTTCTTTGGGATTGCAACGAGGGAAGATCTCGAGAATGGAAAGATGAAAAGATGGTATCTTAGACCCGATGAGACTACAATTTACTATGACCCAAAAAGAGCTCCGGTTGCAGCAATCTTGCATTTTCTGACTGCTCTTATGTTGTACAGTTATTTAATTCCCATCTCTTTATATGTATCAATAGAAATTGTCAAGGTTCTTCAGAGCATATTCATTAATCAAGACCTGAATATGTACCATGAGGAAACTGATAAGCCAGCACGAGCTCGTACTTCAAATTTGAATGAAGAACTTGGCCAAGTTGACACTATCCTATCTGATAAAACAGGAACTCTGACTTGCAATTCAATGGAATTTATCAAGTTCTCTGTGGCTGGGACTTCATATGGCCGAGGAGTTACAGAGGTCGAAAGGGCTATGGCTCGGAAAAAGGGATCTCCTTTACCAATTGATATCAGTGAGGGGGAGGCTCATGTTGAGGCACTGGCTGAAGAAAAACCTTTGATAAAAGGCTTCAATTTTGTGGATGAGAGGATTACTAATGGTTATTGGGCAAATGAGCCTCGTGCTGATGTAATCCAACAATTTTTCAGAGTGCTAGCCGTCTGCCACACTGCAATACCAGATTTTGATGAAGAAACTGGAAGAATGTCTTATGAAGCTGAATCACCAGATGAGGCAGCATTTGTGATTGCTGCAAGGGAACTCGGATTTGAATTTTATGAAAGGACACAAACAAGCATCAGTTTGCGAGAGTTGGATCCAATCTCTGGAAGGAAAGTCGATCGGTTAGTTTATTGTCCTTTGATATCTCTACAACTAAATTCTCATTGAAAAATTTTATTCCCGAGTACAAAGATTTATTTGAAGTACACATATAGATATGGCAAAGATTGTAAAGGACTCAGAGTCAATTATTCAGGCAACCTTTCTGGTTCTGGATGAGGTCTTTAACTGTTTTAGTTCATTTAATAGTCATAAGCTATTACTATCAAGATGTCATTCTCTGATCTAAAGTAACACAGCTTGAATTTTCTGTTCCTGCAGATGTTATGAACTTTTGAATGTCATTGAGTTTAGCAGCTCTAGAAAAAGGATGTCTGTGGTTGTAAGAGATGAAGAAGGAAAGCTGCTCTTGTTTTGTAAAGGTGCTGATAGGTAAGTAATTGAACTAATGCTTTGTCCCCATAGTAATAATTTATAGGAATTTGGTACCTTGTTGTCTTGCCTTAAGCATAAATAGCTATAAGTTTAACCCTATTTGAATTGTATATCATGGTTGTGTCAGTTATTTTTAATGCTTTTTCTTTGTAAGGCTGGTAACTTCTGATATTTGAAATTTTTGTGGATCACAAGTATTTGATTATAAAGGTCAAAAAGACACCAGATCCACTTTTAATCACAAAATGTATGTAACTCATGGCATAATTCTCTTATGTACAATCATACATGGATTTGCATATTTGAACATATGTTTGCAATTAATTCTTGCTTTGACGAACAGCGTTATGTTTAAACGACTTGCAAAGAATGGAACAGAGTTTGAAGAACAAACCAGGGAGCACATTAGTGAGTATGCCGATGCTGGTTTGAGGACTTTGGTGCTTGCATACCGTGAACTAGATGAGCAAGAATTCAATGAGTTCAACAAAGAGTTCACTGAGGCGAAAAACTCATTAAGCATAGACAGGGAAGAAATAATTGAAGAAGTGGCGGAAAAGATTGAGAAGGATTTGGTTCTTCTTGGTGCTACAGCTGTTGAAGACAAACTTCAAAATGGGGTACATTCTAATAGTCTGAAACGTTATGAAACATTTGACATCTTCTATGATTGTTAAGGCATCTCATGTCACTGTTATGAAGCCATGTCTTAGTCCATTGTGAAACTCACTTGAAGGCTAATGATCTAAGGAGCTTTATCAATCAGAAAAACTTACTCTAAAATCAAAATTACACATCATCGTCTATTTATTTTGTTGAACTGATGGCTCCATTCTAGACTTTTTTCAATTACATTTATAGGAGTTTTTTTATTTATAAAGATATGTTTAAAGAAAAGATACTAATGTATCTATAGTGCTCAAAAAGAAAACAGAAAAAAGGTCGATGACCTGTCTCTTTAATGGATACTAATATTATACATTCTATTTGGTTAGGTTCCGGAGTGCATTGACAAGCTTGCTCAAGCTGGCATTAAGATTTGGGTCTTGACTGGAGATAAGATGGAGACAGCAATCAATATTGGGTATGATTAGTTGGAAATGATGATCTTGACAACATATAATGTTCAAATGTCAAATGTTGCGTAACTAACTTGATGTGGATCTTTTCAGTTTTGCCTGTAGTTTACTAAGACAAGGAATGAAACAAATAATAATCAGCTCAGAGATACCAGAAATAAAAGCTTTGGAGAAAATGAGCGACAAGGCTGCAGCTGCTGTGGTAATTTTCCATTTTATCATGCTATCAACAATTTCATTTATGAACAATGATATACAAATCGTTATGTCTATATTTCTCAGTAACTCAAGATTATAGTCATCAGTAGATATGAAGCAATATAAGGTGTCAATGACACATCAATAATGACAATCAGAACAGATGTCATGTGGCAAGATTTAGTGTTACTACTCTTTTTCTGCTTCCAAATAATGTTAAAAGGCTTCTCTTTGACTCTTTGAGTTTTCGGACCATGTAGGAATGCAAATCAAGCGTTGTGCAGCAGATAAATGAGGCAAAAGCAGTGCTTGCTGCACCGAATGAAAGTTCTGATGTATTGGCCTTAATCATTGATGGAAATTCCCTCACCTATGCCTTAGAGGATGATGTAAAGGACATATTTTTAGAACTTGCAATTGGATGCGCATCTGTGATTTGCTGTCGTTCATCTCCCAAACAGAAAGCCCTTGTAAGTTGCAGCAACCTTTTTCAGAAAATTCTATGTTAATTTAGGAACAGAACTCGTATTTCCACCTCGCTTCTGTTTAACATGGTGCGGTACTTTTTGAGAAATCAGTCATATATGCCATTCTAAAACTTTGACGAGGGAAGTCCAGTTGGTTAACTGCTTTCTTAGAATTTGTTTTGTTGGATATGCTCCAAGAAGTAGGTTGAAAGAGGGAAAGTATGGATAATACAGTTTACTTTGTCCTGCTAGCTTTCCAAAAAATTTAAAAAAGTTCATAATCTAAAACGCAGGTTACAAGGCTGGTTAAAGTAAGAACAGGTAATACAACACTAGCAATTGGTGATGGGGCAAATGACGTTGGTATGCTTCAAGAAGCAGATATTGGTGTTGGTATCAGCGGTGTTGAAGGAATGCAGGTGCATATCGAACATAACAGATTTCTTTTGGCTTTCTGTAGCATTATTCTTGAAGAGTTACCCTAAAGCAAGACTAAAATCATAATTTTCTCAACAATGTCTTTTCATTTCTTTATGACATATCAGGCAGTCATGTCTAGTGATATTGCGATTGCACAATTCCGGTTTTTGGAGCGCTTGCTACTTGTTCATGGACATTGGTGCTACAGAAGGATCTCATCCATGGTAATATATAGTATATAGTCTTTAAGTTCCTTAATCTTTTCATTCCCTAATTCTTTTATTCCTTCTTTTTTTAATTAACATAGACTGTTTTAATATTTGTTGAGATTGTTGGCATTGCAAACTTTTTACACTTTTGCTTCTTTTTATTATGGTGATTCACCAGCATATAAAAGCAAATATGGCACTCTTTGGATTTAACAAGTCCCTTTGACAATTTGACAGATATGCTATTTCTTTTACAAGAATATTGCATTTGGCTTCACCATTTTCTTCTATGAGGCCTATGCATCATTCTCAGGACAAGCTGCATATAATGATTGGTTTCTGTCTCTGTATAATGTCTTCTTCACTTCACTCCCCGTGATTGCTTTGGGAGTACTTGATCAGGATGTATCAGCTCGCTTTTGCCTCAAGGTATGTCCCATTCTATTATTCCTTTTCTTTTAATGTAGAATGGCTTATTTACCTCTCTTGCCTTTGTCTTGTCGTTACAGTTCCCACTTTTATACCAAGAAGGTGTACAAAATATCTTATTTAGCTGGTTACGCATCCTTGGCTGGGCATTTAACGGATTATTGAGCGCAACATTGATCTTCTTCTTCTGCATTAGTGCGATGGAGAATCAAGCCTTTCGCAAAGGTGGGGAAGTTGCAGGCCTGGAGGTTCTTGGTGCTACAATGTACACATGTGTTGTTTGGGTGGTGAATTGTCAGATGGCTCTGTCTGTAAGCTACTTCACCATCATACAACATATCTTTATCTGGGGTGGTATTATATTCTGGTACTTATTTCTGTTAGCATATGGTGCAATGGATCCCTACATATCAACAACTGCTTACAAGGTTTTCATTGAAGCCTGTGCGCCAGCCCCGATGTATTGGCTAACCACACTCTTTGTTTCGGTGTCTACTCTTCTTCCGTATTTCACATACTCAGCCATCCAGATGCGATTTTTCCCCCTGTATCATCAGATGATACAATGGTTAAGAAGTGATGGACAAACAGAGGACCCTGAGTACTGTACTTGGTGCGACAGAGATCATTGCGCCCGACGACAGTAGGTTATACAGCCCGTTATGAAGCAAAATCACAACGGTTGAAAAAGAAACCTGAGGGTCACTAACGACATTCATTTTTTCAATTCGTTCCACTCATAGTACATATGTAGAATTTGTTGGAAGAGTATGCTTCTTCTCAATGTACATATGCGAGTCAGGTTGCTCCTTTTCCCTGATAGACAAGAAGGGATATTCTGTCCTCCAGATGACATTATCCACCGACTCATTGCAGATATGTCTCTGAAGAGTTTCCTATTCTCCTTGGGGAGTATGTTTCTATAAGCTCCGGAAGAGTAAATTTTAATTGTCGGGAGCTTGAAGGATGTATCAAAATATACAGTTGTAACGTACATGTAATAGATAACAGCACGTCAGTTTTGAAATAACTTTGCTGCAGTAGGAATAACAACAACATTGCCTTTAGATGATATATTTAGTCCCTAGTTGAATTGTTGGTTTTAGAAAAGAAAAGTTTGAAAAACAGAGAAGTGAGACTAAACTAGTCTAATTTCTCATTTACTGGAATTGAAATTTATTCAAGTTTTTCAGGAAAAAAAAGAAGTTCCTAAAAATCATAAGCAAATCTAATCAAAACAGAAAATCAAATCTTAAAACTGAAATATGTTTCACCCACCGAAGTTGTGCCAATAGGCTATTTCGCCCATCTAAGTTCTGCCAACAGGTTATGTCACACACCCAAGTTGTGCCAACGGGGTGTCTCGTCCACTGAAGTTGTACCAACTGGGTGTTTCGCCCACCGACGTTGTGCCGACGGGGTTTTTCGCCCATTGAAGTTGTGCGAAATGGCTGTTTCGCCCATCAAAGTGGTGCCAACAGGCTATTTTGCATGCCTAAGTTGTGCCAAAGAGGTGTTTCACCCATCGAAGTTATATCAACCGAGTGTTTCACCCACCGAAGTTGTGCTAATGGGTTGTTTCAACAATTGAAAATGTGCCAACGGGGTTTTTCGCCCACTGAAGTTATGCCAATGGGCTGTTTTGCCCATCGAAGTTGTGCCAACTGACTGTTTCACAAGCCCAAGTTATGCTAACGGGGTGTTTCACTCACCGAAGTTGTGCCAACGAGGTGTTCCACCCACCAAAGTTATGCCAATAGGTTGTTTCGCACACAGAAGTGATGCCAAAGGGCTATTTCACCCATTGAAGTTATGCCAATAGGTTGTTTCGTTGATTGAAGATGTGCCAAAAGGCCGTTTTGCAGGCCCAAGTTATGCCAATGAGGTGTTTCGCCCACCAAAGTTATACCAACTGGGTGTTTCACCCACCGACGTTGTACCAACCGGTTGTTTCACCAACCGAAGTTGTGCCAATGGGCTGTTTCACCCATCGAAGTTGTGTTAACAAGCTGTTTCGCACGCCTAAGTTGTGCCAATGAGGTGTTTCACCCACAAAAGTTGTACCAACTGGGTGTTTCGCCCACTGAAGTTGTGGCAATGGGCTATTTCGGCCATCAAAGTTGTGCCAACGGGGTGTTTCACCCACCAAAGATGTGCCAACGGGGTGTTTCGCCCACCGAAGGTATGCCAACGGGGTGTTTTGCCCATTGAAGTTGTGCCAATCAGATGTTTCGCATGAACCTGTGCCAACCGGTTGTTTCGCACCTTGAAGTTGTGCTAATGAGGTGTTTCGCCCACCAAAGTTGTACCAATTGGGTGTTTCGTCTACCAAAGTTGTGCCAATGGACTGTTTCGCCCATCGAAGTTATGCCAATGGGGTTTTTGGCCCTTCGAAGTTATGCCAATGTGCTGTTTTGCCCATCAAAGTTGTGCCGAAAGGCTGTTTCGCACGCCCAAGTTGTGCGAACGAGGTGTTTCACCCACTAAAGTTGTACCAACTAGGTGTTTCACCCACCGATGTTATGCCAAGGGGCTGTTTTGTCCATCGAAGTTATGCCAACGGGGTTTTTCGCCCATCGAAGTTGTGCGAAAAGGCTATTTTGCCCATTGAAGTTGTGCCAAAATGCTATTTTGCCCTCCAAAGTTGTGCCAAAACGGTGTTTCGCCAACCGAAGTCATGCCAACAGGGTCTTTCACCCTCTGAAGTTGTGCCAACGGGGTGTTTCGCCCACTGAAGTTGTGCCAATCAAATGTTTCACATGAACCTGTGCAAACGGTTGTTTCGCACCCTAAAGTTGTGTCAACGGGGTGTTTCACCTACCGAAGTTGTGCCAAAAGGGTGTTTCGACGACCGAAGTTGTGCCAAAGGCCTATTTCGAACACCGAAGTTGTGCCAACGGGGTGTTTCGTCGATCCAAGTTGTGCCAACGATGTGGTTCGCCCACCCAAGTTTTGCCAACCGGCTGTTTCATCAAATCAAGTTGTGCCAACGGGGTGTTTCGCACACCAAAGTTGTGCCAATGGGGTGTTTTGCCCATCGACGTTGCGCCAATAAGCTGTTGCGCATGCTCAAGTTATGCCAACGATGTGTT
>JAOQMM010000006.1:16509803-16533888 GCA_027563515.1 Erythroxylum platyclados
TATGCATCAGTGCTCCCAGACCAAGCGGAGGAGCCTGCAGGACATGAGACCCATATAAAAAACAACGAGCGTGATGCTCTAAAAAATCGGCACAGCGGTTAGCTTCTCGTGGCACAAACTGGAGATGAACACACCAATCTCTATTACAAAGATCATGAATGTTGGTAAGAATGTGGTCAAGCCTTTGGTTCTGTATGCCGTGTAGAATCTGGTTGATAGCCACTTCATAGTCTGACTCAACCCACACGTACCGGATACCTTGAGCCCAGGCGAATCGCAAGCCATGAAGAATACCTAGTAGCTCCGTGGTCAGGATAGGAGCTCTGCCCACGTTACTGACAAAACCCGTTATCTAAATACCGTGATGATCCCTCAAAAGACCCCCAATAGTAGATAAACCGGTGATAGGGTGAACAGCGCCATCCACATTTAACTTCGTGGATCCTCGCAGGGGAGGGTGCCACGATAGGCTTCGGTCCATCGGCGGAGAATGAGGGTTACTGGAGTGGACGTGTTGTAAGAAATGTATTTCAGATACCCAATTGAGAACATCCTGTGCGTGCACAACCTTAAGGTCATCCTGTTGTTGAAAAGTATGTTGGTTTCTGCCTTTCCATAGGCACCATAAGGCCATTTCGAAGCATAAAGCCCAGTCTCCAGTCCCTGAAAAATCCCGAAGATTGCGAAGGTTCGATTGGAACCAAACGGTAAATGGCATGGAATAAAATTCCGGCCAGGACGCCACTGGCACCAACTGGTTCCACACCAAACGAGCCCAGCGACAATCCCTGAAGATGTGAAGAAGAGTCTCCTCTCCCTCACCACATCGTGGACAGTGAGTGTCCTGGATGATATGTCGCCGAGCTAGCTCCATACGAGTGAGGAGCCGGTTTTTGGCCACTAACCAGAGAAAGGCCCGTACCCTCTCTGGTCCCTCCCATTTCCATATCCTCGACCACTCACTATGTGGGGACGGTGCGATATCGTTGGTTAGGCTTGCATACGTTGTTTTGAAGGAAAACTGACCATTTGAGGAATGGCGCCAATAGAGCAGATCCCGCTCATCCCCATTATGAGGTCCCGGACCCGCAATAAGATCTAAGATGATACCTAAAGGTAACCATCTTGCAAAGGTGTGCCAACGCTAGCTACCATCTAGTCGCATAAAAGCACTGACCAGTGCATTCATAATATGTGCAGGCGACGCTGAGATCGTATAGGCGATCAGGGGTTGCTCAAAGGTGGACCATCGATCTGTCCACAACCGAGCTAGGTGTCCGTTACCTAGAGTCCAAGCTAAACCATCTGTAAGCTTGATCCAGACAGCGCTAATGGCTTGCCAGAAAGGGGATCCTTTCTTCTTTATCAAACTCGGAACTGCCTCCTGAATACCATACTTCGCTCGTATCGCACGCACCCACAGTTTATGCGTAGCTGTGAGCAACTGCCAGCCAGCCTTCATGAGGAAGGCTCCATTCATCGCTCGCATCTCCCATATTCCCAATCCCCCTGCCTCCTTACTTCGACACACCTCTTCCCATGCTACGAGATGCAAACGGTTGGATGCAGGACCCGAGCCCCAAATAAAATGGCGTACATGTTGCTCTATTTTGTCGCAGATGTAGTAAGGAATCTTGGTCGTTTGCATAGCATAAATTGGAAGAGTCTGTAAGACGGATGTTGCAAGCGTAACCCTCCCAGCTAAGGTAAGAGTGGATGCCTTCCATCCCGATAGCCGCCGTTGCACTCTTTCCAGGAGACCCGCATACGTTTGTCTGGTAATACGGCCATGCAAGATGGGCATACCTAAGTATCGGCCGAGCTCATTGGTACTTCAGTATCTCAGACTTGTAGAAAGGTGCCTTCTATCGTTCATAGCCACATTCCTGGAAAAATAGACAACCGTTTTGGCAGTGTTGATTTTTTGCCCAGAGTGGTTACAAAAGTTGTCCATCAAATCCTAGAAAACCCTTACTTGGTTCCTTATGGCCTCAGCAAAAAAAAACAGGTCATCCGCAAAAAAGAGATAGGAGATAGGAGGGCTGTGAGTATTGAAAAGGAAAGGGCGCCAAGTCCTCTCTTCTACAGCTCGAACTATGTTCTGGGCCAACCTCTCAAGACATAGTACAAATAAATATGGCGATAAGGGATCGCCTTGTCGAAGACCCCTCCCTGGGACAAAAGCAGCTGAAGGCTCTCCGTTGATTAGAACTCGCAATCGTGGGGTTGTGACACATTCCATAATCAGACGTAACAATGCAGGAGGAATGTGTACTTGACAGAGAGTGTCATGTAGAAAATCCCAAGATAGCCTATCGTAGGCTTTTTCCAAATCGACCTTGATCGCCATGAAGCCTTTTCGCCCTTGGAGCCTCCGCATGGAGTGGACAACCTCTTGAGCAAGTATAATATTATCGGTGATATGTCTACCCGGCATAAAGCTCGTTTGTGCTGGACCAACGAGTGATGGGAGCACCCCCTTCAAACGAGTAACGATCACCTTGGCGAGGGCCTTGTAGGAAACATTGCATAAACTTATAGGCCGGAAAAGTTGAATGGAGGGGGCCAGCTCTTGCTTCGGGATGAGCATAAGAAAAGTATCATTCAATTCGGGAGGGAGGATTTGAGTGCAAAAACTGTTTCGTATGAACTGGCATAGGGAGGAACTAACGACTGGCCAACATTTCTGGTAGAAGATGGGACTAAAGCCGTCGGGCCCTGGGGCTTTCATTGGTTTCATACTGAAAATCGTTGTTCGAATTTCCTCATCAGTGACCATCGCTTGCAACGACTCCAAAACGGAGAACTCCATAACCGGAAATAAACTTTCTCTGGCCTCCGAAGTGGTAACTGGGTTAGGGGCAGTATAAAGATGCTTAAAGTGTTCCAGAATATGTCGACTCAATGTAGTGCCCTGGAGGATCTGGCCTTGATTATCTTTAAGAACTTCAATCCGACATTGGCGTTGTTTATGTAACACCGTCCGGTGAAAAAAGGAGGTGTTTCGATCGCCCTGGGACAACCAATCAATTCTTGCTTTTTGCTGCCAGTAAACTTCTTCATGGGCCAAAATCCTGTCGAGTTCTCGCTTCAAATCGGTTTCCACCTGAAGGAGATTGGCAGTTGGGTGCCAGTCTAAAGCTTTTTGAATACCCCCTAGACGACGCAAAATTTTAGCCTTTCGACGGAATAGGTTGCCAAACTCTTCTTTATTCCATCGTAAAACTCCTATAACAAATGCATCTTTGTTAGACATAAAATCACCATGTTCATTCCAATGTGTCTGCAGGAGGCCCATAAAATTACTATCCAACAGCCAAGTAGAAAGGAATCTGAATCGTCGAGTGGATGGGAAGGCTTGTCTTCGGTGCACCACGCTCGTAAAAAGTGGGCTATGATCAGAGCCCACTCGAGGGAGATGAGTAACGGTGGTATGAGGGAATGCAGTGAGGAAGGAGCCATTACTCGCTGCCCTATCCAACCTTTGACGAATCCTACCTCTGACCCAGGTAAAAGATGGACCCTGAAAGCCAAGGTCGATCAAACCTGATTGAAAAAACCATTGCTGAAAAAGGGGACAAGCTCCCCTAGAAGACGAGCCTCCGAATTTCTCTGAGTCGTGTAAAAGACAATTGAAGTCGCCACTAAGAAGCCAAGGATCTGTACTACGGCTTCCTAGCCGAAGAAGCTTCGGTCACAGACTTTTACGAGCGTGAGGGTGTGGGCTAGCATAAACAACGGTAAGCAAGAACGGAAATTCCACTGATTCCACCCGCAAATGGACATACTGAAAGTCATTTTCAATGATACGAATGCGTACATTATCATTCCAGAGCAACCAAATCCCACCAGAGAAACCAACAACTTCGACTCGATGGGACCACTCAAACCCACTACGTCTAATAATTTTCGCTGCCTGTTCACCAGCTACACGATTCCACCCGCAAATGGACATACTGAAAGTCATTTTCAATGATACGAATGCGTACATTATCATTCCAGAGCAAACAAATCCCATCAGAGAAACCAACAGCTTCGACTCGATGGGACCACTCAAACCCACTACGCCTGATAATTTTCGCTGCCTGTTCACCAGCTACACGAGGCTCCAATAACGCAAGTAAATCTGGACGCCACTGGTGACAAACGTTCCGGAGGATTCGTCGAAAGGTAGGGGACGCTGCCCCTTGGCAGTTCCATGTAATACATCGAAAATCCATAACTATGTAGCCGTTATGTCTCCATATCCGGAGGCCCCGTCAAATCCGCAACAGGAGCAGTGGCAATTGGCTGAGCAATATACCAGACCTCGGGTAAAGTCGGATCCTCGCCCAGAGCCTCCTCCACCACATCCTTATCCATTGTGTCCGGCGGGTGTATAGTAGGACGCTGGGAGAGTGCAGGGTCGACCATTGGCACGGGGTCGCACACTACACTGGGAATTAGAGCAGAACTAGGACCAGCGGTATCCATGAGGGTGTCTGTGGGGTCATCCCCAGGATGGGGTTTGGGTGGTAGAGGATTACGAGAGGGGGGAGAGAGTATAACTACAAATGCTTTTTATTGTTTAGGATGTTGGAAGGGCGCGGGGACCTAGGAGTGTCTGCATGGGAGGAAACAGTGATGGTAGCGGATTTTGCATGCAGGGAATCACGTGACTGCTTAAAAATCGTAGATGTCGACGTGGTATCTAGGGCTGGGTCTGGGAGCGGAGCGGTGGCTTGGGAGCGCTGACGGTTATCACTAGTAGGGGCTCGCAGTAATGGCTGCTGAATGGATGGAAAGGCGGGCTGGGTGGGACGGAGCGGCTGCGGATGGGACCCCCTCGTTCCTTCCCCAAGATCATCATTATCTGTGGCTATCACATCAAATCTGGATCCTTGGCCTCGAGCTGCACTTACACGCTCCAGATGGCTGCTCTTCCCCACCGTCATTGAGCTAGTTCTCGACCGACCCTTCCGTGCAGCTATCATCCAAGGGCCAAATTGTTGGTCCGGGGGTAAGACTGAACCTGCCTGTCGGTCCTCTGGTCCAGAAGTCGGTTCTTTCTCTGTGCTGTTCGAGTGGTAATGTCCTGGTTCTGCGCCCTGTGTTGAGGGGCCGGCACAAGCGGAGGACAGATGGCCATATTTTCCACATTGAAAGCAGATAGTGGGCAAACCTTCATACTCCACCCTCAGAAGAGTGCCATCAACCAGGATTTGGGACACAAGTGGCTTACCTAGGTTAATTTCCACTGCCATTCGGGCGTACTTATCGCGAGAAGCAGATTCAGTAGAGTAATCTATCTTGAAGACAGGGCCAATTAAGGTACCGATCTTACGCAGGATGCTCTTGTGATAGTACTTGAGGGTAATACCAGGGAGGCGGATCCAAGCAATGACACTACGGAGAACCTGGTTATCCCCTGTGAAATCAGATGTCCATGGCTGAATGGTAAGATAATGCCCAAGGACAGTCCAAGGGCCTCCTGTAAGTGCAAACTGCAAATCGTGGGCATTTGCGAATTTGATCAAGAAGAAATCGTTGTTCAGATCTATGACTTTAAAATCGCTCACAGACCTCCATAAAACTTTCAACTTAGAACACAACGCCATATATCCAATTTTACGCCCTAACAATTTCACTACAGCGGCGTTCCTCCACGGTTTCTCCATTTGGGCATGAATTTTCGGGGAGAATTGGACCGAGGGGATAGGGCCATCGGTGTTCACTATCACATCCTTCTCCAGGAGCTCAACTTCCTGTTCCTCCTCAACCATCGGCTGTGGTGCCAGATTATGCTGATTTAGGAGAGTGTCTCTGAATGATTGAGAAAAGGGTAGTGGGGCCTCCTCAGAAAGAGGCCAAAATCGCTTCTTCTTGGTGCTCCGGTCGTCCTCCAATAGAGGGGCTGGGTCTTTGAGGTTGACGTCGTCGGACATTACACCGTCGGACAATAGAGGGGCTTGCAAAAAGGATTCTAAAACTCTTAACTTTTTCCTCTGTAGCAAGCAACGTACACAAAAGTTAGAGATTTTTATTGGGTATATTTCAGAAATCTTTTGCCTTTTCAATGAATTTTTTTTCAATTCTCTCCGGCAATCTAACTAATAAATTATATATTCATAATTTATAGTCTTTATTTATTTCTATATATTTTATTTTAAATTATTATTGCTAAAAAATGAATTACTATTTTTATCCTTAAAAATATAAAATTTATTTAATCTTATATTTGTGAGAATTTAGATTCTTTATTTATCTCTTTTAATTAAAAATTTTGTTTTAAATTATTATTGTTAAAAAATGAATTATATTTTTATCCTTAAAAAATATAAAATTTATTTAATCTCACTAATAAATTATATTTGTCAAAATTTAGGTTTTTTATTTATCTTTTTATACTTTAATTGAAAATTTTTAGATTATTATTTTTAAAAACTAATTATTATTTTTATCATGAATTTGTTTAACAAATTGAATTATTAATTAATATATAAGTAATTTTGCTTAAGATAATTTAAGAATATGTTAAAAATAATATTTAAACTATAAAAAGTATTTTGAACGACATTAAAAAAAGAAGTTAGAATAAAATTAGAGTCCTTTCTATTAACTTTTTTTGGAACATACTTCAACTTTTATGAGTCTTTAAATAAATCATAATATAGAAATATAATTTTTATTTTTATTATTATTTTAAATTTTATGTTAGATTCAATTTTAGCATAAATCATTAGATTTATTATCAATTTGTTATATATTAATAGGCATTATTATTGCATTTTAATAAAATATTTTACTTTATACTGTATTTTTATTTATTGTTATAATTTTACTTCTTATTTATTATATAGTAATTTTATAGTGGTTTAATACTGATTAAACCTTTCAACCTTAAACGTTTTCTTTGACTGATTTAATTCCTGGCTCAATTTTTAAATCATTGCTTAGTATAGAATAGTTCAAAAACTCTAAATTCATCAACTACTAGTGCAGAACACCTAAAAACTCTAAATTCATCAATTATTTATGTAATATATCCCAAATTCCACTTAATAAAACGTATAGCATGGTCAATCAACTAACAAATTGTTAAATCTTAACAATGGGCAATGATAAACTTAATATATTCTAACTATTAGCAGATAATATTTATATATTGTTTCTCGTCCTAACAAAGTACTTTCTTATCCGTCGTTACTTAACTTTATCCTTGAGTTTATCTGTTAGCATATTTTTACTACTCCTCATCCTAATCTTGTTTGTTTGCTCCGGTAAAAAATACAACTTCAATTACTATGGTTACTTCTAGCCAAATCATATCACTCATTCCCATTTCCTCTAATCCTACCAGTGGTCATCATAGAACACCAAAGAATTACTTAGCTTCGAAAACGGAAAACGCAGTTTCCTCCACTTTTAAATTATCAAAACCTTGACCAAAACTGCTGTTCCAATCAGCTATCTTCTCTAAACATTTAACTAAACCCTATTAATACTTAGCACCTGTTTCTTGGTAAGCATTTACCGGGAGTTTTTGTAACACGTGTAAGGGTAACCCTAAGCATTACGTTTTGGTTGTAATACATTCCTTTATTAATGATATTCCATTTTCTTTTTCAAAAAAAAAGACCTTAACTTATTTATTAATGGCACACCACTTCCTCCAAGAATCATAAACTCTATAACTGATCCTAACATTCTCATACCAAATTCTGATTTTGACGTTTGGTTCAAGAAAGATCGAATATTTTGTCCTATCCTAGCTTTTCTTTTCATTAACTGAAGAAATTTTCCCTTATCTTCATGATCTGGCATCCTCTTATGAAGTGTGGATGGTTCTTGCTAATTCTTTTATGTAAGAAATATGGCCTGATGTTATGGCCTATATTTTCTATAGGCCAATATTAAACTTAGTTTAGGGTTTTTCTTTGTTTAATAATATATTAAATATTGATTGTTAATTTAGTACTTGATAAATGTACAAGATTAATGTCATAAGAGAAGTGTATATAAACTAGTTTTCTTTTTACCTAATTACGTATAGACAAAACCAAATATAGAACGAACGTATTTAGATATTGGATTATCCATTAAGCTATCTGTTATAGAAAGACGGTTAAGAAAGAGAAACTAGTTTGTGATCATTAAAAACTTTCTCGCTATATCATGGTGAATTCTGTTTAAGGTAAGTGATTTATTCGCTTCATATATGTGATTATTATTATATTCAAGATCTAAATGAACATGAATGATTTACGTGTGATTCATAATTTATGTATGATTTATGTCTTTGATGTTTGAATATTAAGAGTGAAAACTTACTTGTGGTATCAGCGCCATAGATTCTGAATAGGTAATAATCCTTGGATTATTGATTTGATTATTTCAATTATGATGTTTATAAATAAAAAAATTTATGATTTTAGGGTTTTGAATAAAGAATAATTTTTGCCTATTAAAAAAAAAGTTTATATACCGTGAGATGTCGATGACGATGAGCTCATGTATATGTGTTATTTGTTATGTCTTTTGATTTGGAAGTCATCAATCATTACGTTGGTTAATTCTGTGTTGTCCTCTCTTCGTTGTTTATTTTAAAAGAACTAAAGAAACCAAGAGAAGCATTATTGCGTGGAATGGATCTAGGGTTTCGGTGGACACCCTTTTGCAATAATCAATCAAAAGTTTGTAAATAATAGAGAAGGGTCACACCCTTAAAGTTCTTTTTTTTTAAAAAAGGAAAGAAGAAAATGTATTAATAAAAAATGAAAGTTAAGCATACAAGAGTGTCTAGGAGAATACCCTTTGAAACTAGGAAGGCGTAAAGTTTTTAACTACTCAAAAATATAAAGAGAATACTATAGTAATAAATGGAGAAGGCTGGAGCTGCTGAGTATTCAGTTTATAAGTCGAGCTCTTTGATGCTGTTAAGGGTTTTGGAGATGAGAAGATCTATTTGTTTGGACTTGAGTTCAAATCACCTGGCATTTATGGGGTCTCTGAACACACATACTAACAGCTGCAATATGGGGTGTTCTTTGATTTTTTTATAATTAAATTATAAATTTGAGAGTTAAATGCGTTTGTTGGGAAAAATTAGAGAGAGAGAGAGAGAGAGAATAATACAGAAATTAAAGTTGCTTTCTCTGGATTGTAGTTTTTATTTCCTTAATGGCGTTTCCTTGTCGTTTGATCTATTGAATATGCACTCACCAGTCACCTTGTCATGTCTTCTCTTTTGTCTTTTGCTTATGAGTTTGAGTACATATCAAAATCAAAGGAATTAGAGCAAGTAAGCAAAAGGGTTTAAGACGGATACAATGTTTAACCTCATGGAAGTGTAGTAAGAGACACGCGTGGGCATCTTTTCAATTCTAGAAAATCACTGTATATTGCTTTATCTTTCATAACTTCTGGAATTAGGTTTTTGAATAGAAAAATACAGTTTTAACTTATTAAAATCTTAATTTTGGTTCTATATTATTATTATTATTATATTATATATTACAGTATGATTAAAATTAATTTGTTAATCACCAAAATAACCAAATTAATTTTTGAAAATGTGGTCATATAATTTGTGTATTTTATGAAATGCCATTACGAAAAATTTTATTTGTTGATAGAAATTAAGGACTTTACCCAAAGGTAAATCAATGGTCTATAACTAATAAATATAAACAAAAAATTTGATATACTATTATCACATATATATATTTATCTAAAGATGCTATATGTATTTGATGAAGTTTATTTAATTTTCTTATAAAGTTTAAATAGCATTCTAATAATAGTGATGATATGAATTGTTGTGTTTACCCAAAGGAAACCTGCAATATATTTAATGTATGTATTCTTGTCTAAATCTGTTAATTAGTGAGTGTTTATACATTTGCAGTTATTAGCTTTCACTCTCAGCTTCTTTTGTTACCTTGTTTACTGGTGTGAATTTCTCTGAATGAAGCAAACAAGTTACTTTCTATTTAGGAGCTTTGGATCTTGACTTGGTGCTATTAGAGGATAAGCCTTTTGACCTTAATAATATTAGTACAGAAGTCGAAAAGGCACATTATAAGGTGTGAGCAAGGTTTAGCTTGAATTTTATGCGAATGATAATTGCCAACAATATTAAGTTTACTCTTCCTAGCACTGAAAATCAAACTACTAAAGATTTTCTTAAGCTTATGGAAGATAAGTTTTGTTCTATCGATAAGAAACTTGTAGGACACTTATGGTTGAACTCACGACCATGAAGTTTGATGGGTCAAAGGATATGCAACAACATATCCTTAATATGACTAATATCACAGCAAGACTTAAGACACTAGGTATGACTGTAGAAGACTTCTTAGTGCAATTTATCATGAACTCACTTCTTACTGAATATGAACCGTTCCAAATTAATTATAACACATTAAATGATAAGTGGAATATTGATAAATTGTCCAGCAAGCTTATTTAGGAGAAAGCGAGGTTAAAGAAATAAAGAGTTCGTTCTATTAACCTAATGGGTCAAGGAGTTGGAAAGATACTTAAACCAAAGACTAAGAATTTTAAGAAGAAAGAACCTACTAAAGTTCCACAGGTTGCTAATGGTGAAAGAAAGGGGCAAAAGGTAGATAAATGTCACTTCTACAACAAAGAAGGACATTATCAGAAAGATTGCATAAAATGTAAGGCTTGGTTCGAAAAGAAAGGTATACATTATGTTTCTGTATACTTTGAATCAAACTTATACGAAGTTCCTTCTAATACTTGATGGTCTGATTTTGGTGCCACTACCCTTATTTTTAGTATTATACAGGATTCCATAAAATTCAAACCATAAGCCTAACTAGCAATTTTCTATTTATAGGGACCCGAATGAAGGCCCCAGTAGAAGGTTTAGAGACTTACAAGCTGACATTAGATACTGGGCATCACTTGGATCTAATGAACACTCTCTATATACCTCCAATTTCTAGAAATTTAATTTCTCTTTCTAAGCTTGATACTTGTAGATATACCTTTAAGGGTGGACATGGTTATTTCAATTAGTATAAGAATAATTCCTTTTTTAGTTATGGAATGCTTATGAATGGTTTATATAAATTGAAACTTGATGTTTTTTTTCTTCTAAATCCCTATTTATTATTAATCATAATGTTGAAATGAAACGTAATTTGGCGAATGAACATTCTGTTTACTTGTGGCATAAATGATTGGTCATATAACCAAAGAGAGGTTATAGAGATTAGTAAAGAGAGAGATTAGTAAAGAAAGAGATTATACCAAATCTAGATTTTACTGATCTTCACTTATGTGTGAAATGCATTAAGGGCAAGCAAACCAAACATAGCAAGAAATTTGTCACAAGAAGCAGTCAGCTTCTTGAAATAATATACACTGACATTTATTGACCTTTTGACACTTTATCCCTTAATAGAGAAAAATACTTCATCACCTTTGCATATGATTTTCACGGTATTGATATATCTATATTCTACTTGAAAAATCTTAAGCTGTAAATATCTTTGAAGTGTTTGTAAAGGAGGTTAAGAGGCAATTAGATAAAAAAGTGAAAATTGTAAGATCTGATAGAGGTGGTGAGTATTATGGAAAGTATGATGAATTTGGATAGTGTCTTGGTCCATTTGCTAAGTTCCTCAAAAGTTATGGTATATTTGCGCATTATACTATACTAGGCACACCAAAACAAAATGATGTGGTAGCAAGGCAAAATAGAACATTAATAGATATGGTTAGGAGTATGATAAGTAATTCCTTATTACTCAAAAGTTTGTGGATGTATGCGCTTAGAACTGCTATGTATCTATTAAACAGGGTTCCTGGTAAAGCAGTCCCTAAAACTCTTTTCGAGTTGTGGACTGAAAGGAAACCTAGTTTAAGATACCTGCATGTTTGGGATTGTCCAACAGAAGCACAAATTTATAATTCACATGAAAGAAAAATGGATTCTCAAACAATTAGTGGTTACTTTATCGGTTACCCAAAGAAATCCAAAGGGTATAGGTTTTACTATCCAAACCATAGTTCTAGAATTGTTGAAATAGCCAATGCCAAATTTTAAGAGAATGGTGAGGTTAGTGGGAGTGGTGAAAATCAAGTTGTGGATATTAAAAAAATAAGGGTTGATGTTCCATTACCCATAAGTCTTCTTAAACCCACAATCATAACAAATGTTGTTTCTACTTTGGAAGATCAAAATAATCAAGAACAACATTTGGATAATGAAGTAGCACCCATGAAGAACATAACTTATCACTAGCTCATGCAAATGAACCAGTTGGTATAACTTTAAATAAACCTGTAAAGTTAAAAGGTCAATTATTGTTGATGATTATGTGGTTTATTTGCAAGAGTCAGATTTTGATTGTGGCACTAATAATAATCCTGTTTCATTTTCACAATTTATAGGTAATGATAAGTCTAAAAGATGGATTGATGTTATGAATGAAGAGTTGAATTCAATGGCTCAAAACAGTGTCTGGGATCTTGTAGACTTGTCAGAAGATTTTTAATAAGTTGGTTGTAAATAGGTCTTTAAGACCAAATGCAACTCAAATGGCAATGTTGAGAGATATAGAGCTAGATTTGTTGCCAAAGGTTATACCCAGAATGATGACATTGATTATAAAGAGACTTTTTCATCTATCTCAAAGAAGATTCATTAAGAATAATTTTAGCATTAGTGGCTCAATTTGATTTAGAGCTACATCAGATGGATGTGAAAACAACCTTTTTAAATGGGGATCTGGACGAGAAAGTTTATATGGATCAACCCGAAAGTTTTTCCATTAAAGGTAAAGAAAGTATGGTGTGCAAATTGAAGAAGTCAATATATGGACTTAAACAAGCTTCCAGGCAATTGTATATTAAGTTCAATAATACTATTACTTCTTTGGATTTTGAGGAAATCACTATTAATCGGTGTATTTACCGGAAGATCAGTGGGAGTAAGTTTATATTATTAGTTTTATATGTTGATGACATTTTGCTTGTTGCTATTGACTTGGGTTGTTGCATAAGACTAAAGAATTTCTTTTTAAGAATTTTGAAATGAAAGATATGAGAGAGGCATCCTATTTGATTAGAATTTCAATATTCCGTAAGAGATTAGAAGGTTTATTATGATTGTCTCAAAAAGCCTATATTGAGAAAATTCTTGAGAATTTAACATGAGCAAGTGCTCACCAAGTCTAGTCCTTATTCAAAAAGGAGATAAATTTATTCTTATGCAATGTCCAAAGAATGATGTGGAATGTAAGGAAATGGAAACAATTCCATATGCTTCTGTTGTGGGCAATTTGATGTGTCTACAAACCTATACTAGACCGGACATCAGTTTTGCAGTAGGTGTTGGGTAGATATCAAAGAAATCTTGGTGTTGATGATTGGAAGGTTGCAAAGAAAGTGTTAAGATATCTTCAAGGAACAAATGATTACATGCTTATTTATAAGAGGTCTGATCATTTAGAAGTGATTGGATATTCAGATTTAGATTTTGCCGAATATGTTGATAACAGAAAGTCAACGTTTGGCTATTTGTTCCTATTAGCTGAATGAGCAATCTCACATAAGAGCTCCAAACAGTCTATCATTGCTTTATCCATTATAGAAGCATAATTTGTAGCTTGTTATAAGGCTACAATCCATGCATTATGGCTGTAAAACTTTATTTTAAGGCTTGGGATTGTCAACACAGTAAGCAAGCCGTTAAAAATTTATTATGATAATTCTGCAACAGTTTTCTTCTTTAAAAATGACAAATACTCCAGAGGTGCAAAACAAATGGAATTAAAATATTTTGTTGTTAAAGAGGAGATTTAGAAACAAAGAGCGCATATAGAACATATTAGGACAGATCTTTTGGTAACAGATCCTCTGACTAATGGCTTACAACCAAAGACATTCAAAGAACATGTGTTTATGATGGGTCTTGGTTATATTAATGATAATAATGTTTGGTGATAATGTTTTAGCACTCTTGAGCTCAATAATAATATGTTTCTGAATTTTATATTTCTTATTTATTATGTTTATGTATACATGATTGTTTGAATAAGAAATTTGTATGTATTTTCATAACAAGTATGTAGATTGTATGTTGTTTATATGTAACTTATGAACCTAAACATAATAAGTTCTTCATGTAGTGGTATATGGGAGGGAGTGTATGACTATACTGTGTATGACCGTCATAACCTACATTATGTGATTTGTTGTGTTGAGGTACTTATTATATTAACGGTTTATAAGATTTAATTTTTTGCTAGCCTTATGTTATACTATTAAATGTAGTGATGAAACATCCGGCCAAATGGGAGAATGTAAGAAATATGGCCTGATGTTATGACCCATATTTTCTGTAGGCTCATATTAAGCTTGGTTTAGGGTTTTTCTTTGTTTAATAGTATATTAATCTTGACCGTTAATTTAGTACTTGATGGACGTACAAGAATTAATGTCAACAGAGAAGTGTATATATACTAGTCCTCTCTCTACCCTAATTAAGTACAGACAAAAAGAAATATAGAACGAACATATTTAGATATTGGATTATTCATCAAGCTGTCTGTTATAGAAAGAGAGTTTGGAGAGAGAAACTTGTTTGTGATCGTTGAAAGCTTTCTCTCAACATTATGACGAATTTCATTCAAGGTAAGTGATTTATTCGCTTCGTATTTGTGGTTATTACTATATTCAAGATCTAAATAGGCATGAATAATTTACGTATTATTCATAATTTATGTATGATTTATGTGTTTGATGTTTGAATATTAAGAACGAAAACATACATTTTATTCCAATATCACAAAATCACCAACTTTAAGTACATGTGAAGCTTTAAGAGTTCAAAAAGAACTACCTCTTTGTTTCTGCCTGTTTCATAAGTTCCAAAGTCCCTAATGGAAGAATTACAAGTTGTTGGTTGTGCCCTTTCTCAAACTAAATTTTAATTCCATTATTTTTCGAATTATAGGGAGTGAGTTTCATGGAATTATCACAGCCCTCAGCCTATGCCTCGAAGCTATTTTGTTATGTGAATTACGTGGCCAATTGCTAGCTCATGAGATTCGTATTAAAAGTGCCCAAGAATTACCGTTGCCAATACGGTTATTAAACCTTCATATGACACCCCTAATACATTTTTCCAATTCACCGGCTTACCTGCCCCTTTCCACAGTAATTCTTCCAATCATAACAACATCAATTCAAATTGACGATGTCGACCATGTCAATTTGTGGATGGTGAAATCGTACTGCCGATCATTATAGAAAATGATATCAATGTCAGGACACCTCTCCTCAAGCCAACTTCACTCATGTTTAAGCTCCTAACACCAATGGTTCTCCATAACATGTCTGGTTTCCTGACACTACTGCAAACTATTGCATCACCCCTAATCTATCTACCATCGACACTCTTAATGAAAATCTAGGCACCAATTTGCTTTATGTAGGTAATGGTAAAGGGTTTTAAATCTCTCATACAGGTAATGGATCTATCCCTTCAGCATGCAATACTATGAAACTTAAAGATGTACTACACGTTCCGTTTTTTGTAAAGAACCTGCTACCGTTTCAAAAGTTTACGTCTGATAACTCTTGTTTCTTTGAAGTTTGGCCAAACTATTTTTTTGTCAAGGATCAAAACACTAAAATAATTTTCAAGGATTGAGTAAGCATTGTGTTTACTCTCTTCATGCATCAGTCCAACAAGCTCTCAATATAAAACAATTATCTACGGTAGACTGGCACATCAAACTTGGACGTCCTCACTTTTAGAAACTTTTTAAGACAATAAAAGACTTCAATTTCTAGTTCTATTTGTCCTCCATGTTTTTTATGTGCATTAGGAAAATTAATTCTTGTTCCTTTAGCATATGTCCAACATTTTAGTAGTGCACCTTTTGATATCATCCACTCATGTTTCAGGATTACCCCTATTGCTTTCCTTTAGTGGTTATCGTTATGCTTTACTTTAATTCACCTAAGTGTGTCTCCTTAAAAACTAAAGTAAAGTTTTCTCTATTTTTATGCAATTTGAAGCTTTTGTTAAATGTCAATTTAATACATCCTTTAAAGCATTTCAGTATGAATGGGGGAAGAATGTCAAATGTTTAATAAATATTTTCACCAATTAGGCATAAAACACAAAATTTCATGCTACGAACAAAATGGATTGGTTGAGCGTAAGATTAGACATTTGATTTATACTAATTTCACTCTTTTAACTTATGTTTCCATTCCACTAAAATTCTGAATTTTGCCTTTCAAAAAGTACCTATATTGATAAAATATTTACTCTCTCATGTGGGATTTCTTTCTCACAGAGTTTATATTTAAAGACATAAGAAGAGAGAGATAAAATGGATTATGTTCTATATAATTTGTTCATTGGATCAATCATGTACATAATGCTATGTACTAAATCAAGTGTCTCTTACGCTTTGAGCATAACCAGTAGGTTTCAAGTCAATCCTAGTGATGGTAACTAGACAATTGTGAAACATTTATTAAAGTACTTGAGAAAGACTAAATATATTTTCTTGGTCTATAAAGGAGTTGAACTAAGAGTTCAGGAGTATTCATATACTAGTTTCCAGATGATAGCAAATTATAATCAAGGTACATCTTCACTCTGAAGGATGGTGCAGTAAGTTAAAAGAGTTTTAAACAACCAACCATTGCAGATTCTACAACTAAGATAGAGTATATTTTAGTGTTAGAGACCAAAAATAAGGCAATTTTGATCAAGAAGTTCATCATCAAACTTTGAGTAGTTCCTAGCATTATTGAGCCAATAGCTTTGTACTGTGAAAATAATGACATCATTGGACATGAAAAAGATCCAAAGTCACATCAACAGTCTAAATATGTACTTAATTAAGAAGTTCCATTTAATCAGGGAGAAAGTGGAGTAAAAATAAATAGCATTAGAGCGAGTTCTCACTGAAAAGAATCTTACAGATCCTCTCACTAAGCTGTTGTCTTAAAAGAAATATGATCGACATATGGATGATATTAGATACATAGGCGATTGGCTTTAGTGCAAGTGAGAGATTCTTAGGGCCCGTTTGGTTCCACTTCTGTTTTTTATTGTGGTTTTTGGTTTTTTTTTCTATTTTTGGTTTCTATTTTTTTATAAGAAAAACAAAAACCTATTTAGTTGAAATTTGTAATATAAAAACTGAAAACAAAAACCTATTTGGCTGAGATTTTTAATAAAAAACTAAAAACAAAAACATGTTTGGTTTTATCATCCTGTTTCTATTTTTGTAATTATACTCTTATGTTAATAATTTTAATATAATACATAATATTTTTAAATTAATTAATTATCATCATACCTAAAATTAAAATATATGCAAATTAAATATAATTAAAAAATTACACATTAATTGTAGTCATTCTAATCAATAAAAGATGTCTATCATTATAATTCTTGAAAACATAATAGTACTAAACTTTTTGTCCTGGACCTCAACTTGTAAGCATTGACTTTATAACTTGTTGAGATAAAATCTAGTGTTTTGTTTTGAATCTTGTTCTAGATGGTGACCATATAAAGATACTATTTTTCTTTATGCAAAAAGGACACGTCTAGCACACACAAATAGCTAGAGACAAGTTAAGCACTTTGTTTGTGTGATTACATGCCACCAGGATGCATACCATAATGCCAACAACCAAAAAAATTGCGCTAGACAATATTTTTCTTGCCTTTAGTTTTGAGCCAGGCAATGAAAGCATCTTGGAAGGTCACTAAAGAAGAGAGGGTGGCAAAGCTTAAGTGGTCTTTTGGATCCAGAGGTCTTGCATTCAAAAGCTGATGAAGGAATGTGATGGAGAAACGTAAGCTTCTTTGATGGAGTCATGAGAGATGGAAGTTGCAAAAAAGGAGAAACAATAGACATTGTTACAACAACAGAGGGAAAGACCAAAGAGAGACGATATGATGCAGAGGAGAAGAATAAAGACATGGACTTTGAGGAGATGCTTCTGCCACAGAAACTTGTGGGCCTTCTCTACTACTAGAATTCACTGCGTCATCTGCCTTACACGTACAAAGATTGTAGATACCAGTTTGAAAAATGCTAGGGATAGCTTCAAATTTACTACGAACCTTAAGTGCATCAATACATCAATTTTCAAGCATTACTGTAATAATTTCCAGCCACATGTTTGGTTAGAACAGTAATGTTTCAGATAAGAAGACAATGTTGGCTCAGAAACAAGCAGAAGAAGCAATAGTGTCCAACTTTAGTACTAAACCTAACCATGATGTTAAAGAAGAAGAGAGACAAGAAGAACACTCCCACCGTAAAACCAATCAAGTACGTAAAACCAAAAAGCACCCATTTTAAAAAATACTTTCTTTGATAGGGAAACACTTCATATAATCCATTTGTCTACTTACAGCCATCTTCTTCTTTCCTGGTCCGCATTCTTTATTTGATAAACATGAATAATCAAGTAGCACTCATCACGCCCACCGTAAGCACTCCTAAATCTCCTCTTCCAATCTTTCTCTCAATACTAATTTTCTCTATCTAAATTTTATCTGCTTACTATCAACAGGGTGAGAAAGACAAGAAGTGACTTTTAGTGAAAGAAAACAATGGTTATAAATTAACGAATTAATTTGAATTATGCTACAATAACACGCGCATGTTATTGCACATGTTACTGTAGCATGACGATCTTCCTTTCTTTCATTGCTATTGCGTGAAGACGACGATTGGAAGAGAAGGCAATGAGCGCATAGTTTATGCAGCTTTCAATGCAAATAACATCAATAGCAAATCAAGCATAGATTAGAAAACACACATAGGCAATAGATACGAAAAAAAATGGAGAAAATAGCAGACGACAGAAATGCAGCACAGATTAGAAAGCACACATAGGCAATAGATACAAAAAAACCTAGAGAAAATTGCAAATGGCAGAAACACAGAAGACACAGAAGATGGTAGAGCGAGAGAAACCTATTGTTATGAAAAGGAAACTTGTTTTCATAATATACGAAAACCTATTTTTTTGTTTTCATAAAATTGTTGCGGTTTGTTTTTTGAAAACAAAAATTGAAAACGTATTTAACCAAACACGTTTTTATTGTCCATTTTTAATTTTACAAAAATAGCAACGAAAAACGTTAAAAAATGGAACCAAATAGGGGCCTAGTTTATAGCCTTACAACTATTTATCTTTATGTATTTCGTTAATTTTATTTGATATTTAATATTAAAGGTAAAATCCTTGAATAATTACTATACAATTAAAATTATGATTGGATAATAATTATAAGATTCAATTTGTATTTACGTATTATTCCTAAATTGTTTCTAATTGTAGTTTCATTGATGCAGGATAATGATGGAATTGTAAAACTAGTATATATTACATTTCTTTCTTATAAAGAAAGTAATTGATATCATAAATTAAAATGTAGAGGTACTTAAACAAATATGTAGATACTTACTAAAGAATAATTTTATTGAACTAACCCAATTATGAGGATCGAAAAATAAAATATTAATTATGCGTTTATGGATTTTCTCATTTTGATGGTTGTATAATTAATCCTTAAATTTGAGATTACCAACATATCTCGTGTGAGAATTACTATGTTTTGATGCTACTTATGACTTATCCTATTTAGGGTAATTCAATTGATAGTACTTATATTAGTATGAACCATATAAAGATAACTTAATAATTTAATAACGAATTCATCACTCTAAAGAAATTAAAGAGAATGTTTTATTGCCCTTGATTAGTAATGATTTGAGAAATTCTCTCGTCAAAGTGAATTAGGATTTAAAAGATATTTTCAAATACTAATTATAAATCAATTACTAATTAGCAAGAACAAACTTGATTAAATTTAAAAAAAAGTGGATACTACATCCATACTATATATATCCAATTAAAATATTAGATAATGAAATGATTAAATTATACATCATAGCCTTGCATAGATAGGTTGAGTCTAATCACTTTGACATTCATAATATTTGGGTAGTCATGACATATTGCCAGATGTCAATCTTGATCTATGATTATAAAATGTTTAATTAGAGAACTACAGATAAATTAAAAAGAGTTCTAATTATTTAATTATAATTATAAGTTAGAATATTAATTTATAATTACTACTAACATATTAGGAAACTAGTGAATTACACAAAAAAAGCAGTTAAAAAATTAATTTAAGTTAAGTTGAATTTAATTGTTAAGATTGAAAATTTTTAGAGATCAAATATGAGTATTAAAATTAAACTTCCTAATTATAATTAGAGTAAGGAAGTTTAACTTTAATAAGAGGGAAACTCTTCAGTCTTTCTCCTCAGGTAGGCACTCTTGTCTTTACCTCTTAAAAATTGAGATCTAATGGAAAAGTTATGAATTTTATTTTTCAGCTTTACGCGGATCAAATCACAGTATTTTCTCAACATATTCTTTAAAGAGTTATGTCTTATCAAAGGTTGGAAAGACAATGTCAAAGAAAACAGGGTATGTATCATCGAGCACTGGAGTTCAGCGGTAAGAGGTTGATCTTCGCTTAAGCAAGGTCAGGGGTTCAAATCCCACTTGTATATATAGTAGTCTTAAATACTTGGTGGTAGTATTGAACCACCTCTTCTGATCCCACATAAGTACAAGTGAGAAATAATTTGGGTGTGATACTGGTTTAAAGATGCCACTGATAGTGACAGTGTTAGCATAGCATTGAGACATGACCATAAGGGATGGACATCGTTCAACTCATTGATGGCTGGAAGGAATAAACATGCGTCATCAGTCTTGAACTTTTCATCCTCAGGTAATTTGTTTGCTAGTAAAGTAGTACATAAACCAAGACAAAATTAGAGGCTGAAAGCAACGGGCATAGCTCGTTGAAACCAGATTAGATTAATTAAGGGAAACAAAAGCAGAGAAAAGCCGGCTTGGTGAGGAAATTGGGCCTATGCCGAAACAATCACAGATCCAGGAAGAAATTCTTCTCCCTGGGAGCTGAAACGAATTATAGTTTATAAATATAATTAATGGTAACCAAAATTAAATATTTTTTTATCTACGGGGGAATGCCACGTGTATTGTAGTGAGTGGGCTGCTGCAGTGAAACTCCGTAGAATGGTGCCGGTGGATTTCAGATCACACAATTCTAACATGCACATCAACCAGACATCCAATGACCAAAGCCTTTTATCCGACTCAGACATTGTCTGGCGTGTGTAGCCACATAGGGCAGTTCTGGAAATGGCCCTACGATCATCACTCACTGTAAGGCTCCCTCTTCCATCTCCGTCAACACCCAAAGCTACCATCTTCAAGAGACCCATCTCCTCCGCATCGCTGCCAACATCAACTTCTCTGTCTCTGTTGGCTTTCTTCGCTCCTCCATCTGAAGCTAAAGCTTTCACTCTTTCCAAAGACCAGATTGTCTCTTCTCTCACTGATGTAAGAATTGCAACTAGAAGTTAATGTTTGTTTCTTTGGACAGCACGGGACAAGTTTGTTATTGTTTAGCCAAATACTGAAATGTGCTATTGTTTAGCCAAATATCTGTTTGTGGGGTTTCTTTCCTTTAAATTCAGTTGAAACCCGTTTCTTGAAATGCTGGTTTATATATCTTGTACTTGTGTTTAGAGAGATAAAACATGCGTCAAACCGGTTTCTTTGTGTAAATCAAACAAAGTTGACTTCATTTCTCCAGTTTAACTTGGCATCCTTTCGTTGGAATCGGCTTTTCTGTAGATTGAGAAGACATTGAATCAGGTCGAGGAAGTTGGTTCCAGTGTTTTGGATACTGCACAAAGTGTCTTAGGATTTTTCATTAATGCCTTGAAGCCTGGTATAGATGTGGCATTGCCAATTGTAAAGCAAGCTGGGGAAGAAGCTGTCAAAATTGCTTCTCCTGCGATTTCCGAGGCCTCGAAAAAAGCCCAAGAAGCAATTGAAAGCTCTGGGATTGATACACAGCCTGTTCTGAGTGCTACCAAGGTTTGGAAGTTTAATAGCATCAATATATATTCCGAGCCCTTGAATTGTTAAGGCGATAATGGGTGTGTGAATTCTTGTTTTATTTTGGGTTTAACTGCAATGACTCTGGTATTATCTGATTTGGAAGTTTAATAGAATGAATATATATTCCCAGCCTTGAAATGTTAATCCGATTACTGATGTGTGAATTCTCCTTTTATTTTTCATTCGATGACTATTTGGTGTTCTATTATTCATTTGAGATATCAAAACTTCATTTATGTGAACATTTCTGCAATTAACTCTCTGTATATCATATATTATGCCTTGTATATAATTCAAGTGTGGGGAAACTGGGAAATATGTGTGAAGCAATTGCTTTAAATTACAGTTCGTTGTACTCTTATCGGAAGTATTAAGTAAGTGTAATAGTTAATCCCGAAAGAATTAAAGAGCTAACAGATAAAAGAGGTGGACTTAGTTGAATTGAATTGCAGATGCAAACATGAATTAGAAGGATTCTGAATGTTAAAGCCAATGAAACGGCTTTACATCAGTACAGTGATCTGCTGAACACGTGAGAAACTAAATGCAATTCGTTGAATTGTTAACAAAACAGTTAGCCAGTTGTAATATCCATCAAACTGTATATAGTACTTTTGGAAGTGTTTAGTACTTCTTACCTTGCATTTGCTCTAATGAAGTTCATTTCAAGTCACTGCATGTGACTTCAGTACTTATGTTTTGGGATCTCATCAAAGTCATTGTAAAGGTAAAATATTCTAACAATACTATGTTTAATAATAATTGATGACAGACAGTGGTTGATGCTGCCCAAAAATCCACTGTGGTAATTGAAAAAGCCAAGCCTATAGCCTCTTCGACTGTGGAAACCATCTCGTCAACAGACCCTATTGTGATTATAGGAACTGCTGGAGCAATTTATCTTGCATACCTGCTCTTTCCTTCCATATGGTCTGCTATCTCCTTTAGCCTTCGTGGCTACAAAGGTGAAGTAGTGTTTCATGTTTTAGAGTTCTTCTCTTCTTAATTGCACCTATAATTTATTATAGACCACTTCTTTAAATGTCAGAATGACCTCTCTGGGCTTTTTGTTGCTTTTAAATGGTACTTGGATAATGAATTCGGGCATCTCTTGCATGACTTCTTTAATTTAGACATTTCAGTTTGAGTTATTGATGGAAAATGTTTGCTCTGGGGCTAAATCATATTTGTTTTTGATCCTTTAGGAGACCTAACTCCGGCTCAAACCCTTGATGCTATATCTACCAAAAATCATGTTTTGATTGACATTCGATCAGAGAAGGATAAGGATAAAGCTGGTGTTCCCCGCCTTCCATCCAGTGCCAAGAACAAGATTATGGCCATTCCGTACGTAAATCTAGTGCTTCAGTCATGCCAGTTCTAGATGTAACGCATGAAATCACACTCAAGAGGACTAAATGCGTTCTTATTGCTAACCAACAAAACATAACAATTACTTTGAATCAGCAATTGAACATAACATTATTTAAATGATTACGATGCAAATCATGCATAAGATGGTCAAGATTGCTTGTTCTGTTTGTGCTGCATAGTCTCATTTAGGTGGGCATTTTCTTGGTAACTCATTCCTAAAGCTGAAATTTCAGCTTGGAAGAACTTCCCAGCAAATTGAAAGGCCTTGTCCGAAGTGTAAAGCAAGTAGAAGCTGAACTGGCTGCTATGAAGATTTCCTTTCTTAAAAGACTTAACAAAGGCTCCAACATCATCATCATGGACTCGTGGGTTTTCCTCCTTGCCTGCCTCATAATGAGTGACATATACCTTTAGATCTCATCAGTATCTCCTTCCTGATTTGGACTAACTTTAGTCTTGAATTCCTCAAAATGAACAGCTATTCAGATTCAGCAAAAATAGTCGCCAGAGCATTGACAAGCCTTGGGTTTAAGAATTGTTGGGTTGTGGCTGATGGTTTTTCTGGAAGCAAAGGGTGGTTGCAGAGTCGTTTAGGAACAGATACATATAAGCACTAATGTTTAAACACGTTTGTAAGTATGGTTATTCACACATAAATTTACTATTTTATCAAATATTAATTTGGAAA
>JAOQMM010000006.1:16595028-16611647 GCA_027563515.1 Erythroxylum platyclados
TGGAATGTGATTGGAAATTTCGAATCGTTGGATAATTGGATTGATGGAAGTTGGAAGTTGGTTTTGTGAAATTGCCATCAAGGGCTTGGTTAGAACACCATTCACGAGAATTCTAGCAGAGGAGGTCTGAAGGCACATCATAAGCCATTGTTTGAATTGAGAAGGGAAATCCAGTGCATCAAGGCATACTTGAACAAATGCCCTACTAACAGTGTCGAATGCTTTGTAAAAGTCAATTTTCCATATGTAGCTTCGTAGGATCTTGCCAGATTGGTGATCTTTTAGGAGTTCTTATGTAATAATAATATTGTCCCTAATGGATATACCTTCGAGGAATGCTTCTTAATTCAGGTTAGCAATCTTAAGGGATTAACTTTTTGGGAATCAAACATATAAGAGCATGGTTGATCTCTTTTAGCATCTTGTAGGAAGTCAGAGTTTCCCGGACAACTTGTGTAAATAGCTCATCATTAATGTCCCATGTCTTTTGGACAAAACAAGTAGTGAAGCCATCAGGACTTGGAGCTTTCAAAGGATTCAGATTGAAGAGTACTTGCTTTATATCATTGTTTGAGAAAGGGGCTGTCAATGAATCCTTAGTATTCTAGTTTAAAGAGCAGTCAAAGAACCTCTTCATATTAATGTGTTGTCTAGGCTAATCTGCAGTTCCCAATAGTTGTTCAAAGTATCTCCTAGTGATAGTCATAAAAGCATGTTGAGTGGAGTGAAAGACTCCATCTGCATCTTAGAGCTTAACTCTTTTGTTGTTATTCCTCCTAGCTAAAATGGTGGCATGAAAAAATTTAGTATTTTGGTCCCCATCTTTTAAACATATTACTTTAGCTTTCTGTTGGAGGATAGAGTGATGCATAGATAATGCCTGTTGATATTCCTTTGCTCGTTGAAGTTTAGTATCTCTCATTTGGGGATGATGAGGATGTTGACAGCAATTAACTTGAGCAACTTTGAACTGTTAAATGTGTAGAAGTGAAGCTTTTGAGAGTTGTTTTCACCTTCTTCAATTTTTGCATCAGTTGGAAGGATTTGTATCCTTCAATGTGTTGATTCCAGCATTCTCACACTATATCCAAAAAACCAGGTTGCTTGGTAAGTCCATTAAAGAACCTGAAGGGAGTTCCCCCAAAATCATAAATGAACATGTGTTGTATAAGTATGTAGCAGTGATATGATAAAAGATTATCCTTAAAATGGGCATATGACTATGGGGAGACAGATAGCCAAGATAGATTTACTAAAGCTTTATCAAGCTTTTTACGAATCAAGTATTCTCCCTGTTTCTTGTTGGACCAGGTGCGGAATCATCTATTGAATCTCAAGTCTGTGAGCTGAATATTCTGTAAAAGAGTTTCAAGTTCTCTTCCTGTGGAAGATTGAAGACCTCTACCTCCTCAGATTCTAGATTGTTTTTGATGCAATTAAAATCACCTATCATAAACCAAGGATATATGATAGTAACTTCTAGTTGTTGCAAATTGGACTATAAGATATCCCGTTGGAATTGAAAATTGGATGCATAAATGAGGGAAACAACAAACCTTTTCTTAGTGCCATTATGGAGATAAGATAATTAGAGGTGTTAATGACTCTCCCCTTGAACAAGGACGAAGACTTGTTTGGTATGATAAAAACATAATATTTTGCCATTGTAATGAGAGGACAAGTTTGTATGCATAGCCCAATCAGCACCCAAAAAAGAAGAAACCTTAGGGAGATGGGAAGCACTTATTTAGGTTTCTAAAAGTCCTACCATATAGGGCTTTCTTTCCAAAATCATATCTCTAACCATTGCTTTTTTGTGAGGGTCATTGACCCCCTTACATGCCAAACTAGTAACATCAAGGGGAGGGTTCCCCTCTAGGATTTTGGCTTTACTTTCAAGCTAACCTTCTTCTAGGATTACTTTTAGAATTCTAGGTAGTAGGATGGGGGTCCTCTTTTTCAGCCTGTCTGCAGGTTTTCTATGTTAATGCCACCTGATTTTCAAGGGAGTAGCTTACTTTGGGAGGCTTGAGGCTTAGCAGTTGCTGGGAGTTTAGTTGGATCATTATTGGTAATCTTCTCCTCAGAATGTTGTATCTCTAGGTCTACTTGTGCTCTTGGAATTGACATAATCTCCTGGTTGACTATATCAACTATGATGAAGTCAGTCTAAACAATAGGATTATTACTAATGGTATGTTCTTTAAGAGTATGGATCTCCAGTTTTGCTTGTTCTCTCTGGTTTGGTATGTCCTCCAAGTTGTCAATATCAGCATGCTCTCTCAGATTTTGTGTTTCCTCCAAGTGTTGTGCCTTTGGCTCATCAATAGTAGTAGTAATAATGAGTTCATCATGTCTGCCAATTTGAAATAGGTTACCAGTAGGCTTCCATTGCTTGTGTGTTGTAGTAGGCTTGTAAAGGTATGAAATAAGTCTCCATCTTCATCTAGCTTTAAAATATGTAGCTTATCAGGCAATATGGAGTCTCTTCTCACTTCAATACAAATTTTGGCATAACAGATCCTCTCCATGTTATCCGTCGGTGAATCTCTACAAACATGTTTTCCTAATGAACTTACTAAGTAGCTAAGACCTTCAATTATCCAGAATTTGAGAGGAATGCTATAGAATTAAACCGATGGGAAAAACATCAATGCTGCCCCTATCACAATCTAAACCAATTATCCATTTCTTCAAGAACCTTGGCTGTCCCCCCAACATACCAGGGACCAAATTCAGTGATTTCAATCAAATGTTGTTTAGATGAAAATTTAAAGAGAAGGTTCCCATCTTCCATCAATATGGTCTTCTCCAGACCCTTCTTCCCCCAACGTGCAATCGCTCAAGCTCTCACCACTGGAAAAGCTAGGCGTTTGCTCCAAAAATAGCCCACCAAAGTTGATGACCAAGCCATTGCTCCAGGTTATAATAATTCCCTTGGAGGAGATAAGACTCCATTCTTTAACATATTGGGATAATGTTTAAGGTTAACTTTATGATGTCGAATGTTCAATTTGTTCTTCAAAGCCCCTTGGATCTGAGTAGAATCTTGACGAATGCCTTTTGCTTCTGCTACTGGGGAATCACTGGCTTTATCCTTAAGAGCTATGGATAGGTTTGAATATTTTATCGAGTTCAAAGATAGGGGATTATCCCCAGGCATCTCCATTGTCGAGGCCCCCCAAGGATAGGGTTAAATATTTTATCAAGTTCAAAGATAGGGGATTATCCCCTAGCATCTCCATTGTCGAGGCCCCCAAAGCCAACACTAAGTGGAGAAAACTTTAGAAAAGGTCTATGAACAATGTCCGAAGTGAGAGGCAGGGATATTTTCCAAAAAAAAAAGAAGGCAAGGGAGGGTAAGGTGGTAAATTCCTTAGAGAGAGGCCTTATTTGTGTGAGTGATCTATTTTGGAGTTATCAAGTGATAAGATGAGATATTTTTGAGTTCTACTATTTTATTGGGGTGTTGAATATTGTACATAGTGGTGATATAAGTGGTATTGAGATTCCTCTTCACCTTAAAAGAAGATTATAAGAAGGGTTCATCTTTACTGAGAAAGATTGTACAAAGATTATTCTTTGCCTTGAAGAAGTATTATAGTGGAATTTTAAGAAAGGTCTTGAGAGTGGACGTAGGCAAGGATTGTTAGCTGAACCACTATAAATCAATTTGAATTCTCTCCTACTTATCCTCTTAAATTATTTTTCAATTTTTTGTAATCTGTGTTAAGTAATTCCTTCATTTATATTTATCTTAAATTTTGTTAATTAAGTATATTAGTTAGAAAAATTGTTGAATTTTGCAAACACCCAATTCACCCCCTCTCTTGGGTGCCATTAGGGACTAACAATAACAAATGTTGAATCTTGAAAAGATATTTTAAGCAACATTAACTCCAACACAAAAGTTCTTATAGAAGAGTTAATCAAGGGTTTTTCAAGTTGTTTAATGTATAGTCTGAGAAAATTCTGTAGTAATAACAAGAATAAAGAACAAAGTGACTTACAATCGTCTTACATATTAGTCATAAAAATCCCTCATGAATACAGTGGAGATGATATATATATAAAATAAATAAAAAAATAAAAAACAAATCTTAGACAAATGAATTACCAATTAACAATAAAGTAACTTATATTTAAATTTAAACATGAAAGAAATAGAGATGAGAGCTAACCTTGCTTCCTCTACTTTTGGTATTGAGAAGTGAATCTAGGCTTTTACACAAAACAAAACAAACTTGAAGAACCAATTTTGGTTCAGTTTAGTGATAAAAAAAAGTACAAATTAGACAAGTATTTATCACATTGATGCATCCTAAGAACCTTACATGCCAAATGAATATTTATAGCTTAAACATGAAAATGATGTACTAACATGCAAATTCTTAATTTACACTTTACACTTAAGAATGGGAAGAGCACCATAAATTGTTTGCTGTGGCTTTATGTTGATGTGGATGCACAAGAAAACTCTGAAAGCAATAATGTGAACATCAACCTTGTATCCATTACTAACTAAAATTGAAAAAATGTTATTATTAAAGGAATGCATTATATCAAGTTGCAATACAAAAGTAGTAAAGAAAGTTAAAGATAAAAATGTTATGACATAAGGTAAATAATAACAATAATGACAAATTTTCAATTAGAAAAGTTACTATTTAAGGTTATAGTTATTCTAACTTAAGTTAATAAGCATCTACCCCGAATGCTTCTAAAACATAGTAGTAAAAGTAATGGATTTTTAGTTTATCTATTAGCTTATCAATACCATATAGAGCTTTTACACAAGATCATTATGTATTTAAACACTCACTTTTTATCGTTGATGGTTTTATTCAACCAAGAGAACGTCATGCACTGCACATACCAATTTCAGTAGCTAAACAAAGGACTCCAGATATTTTCTTTTAAAGAAACTCATGGCTAGAGGGAAAAGATAAAGAGAGAAAACTAAACAAAATTAAAAAGTAAAGTACAACTGATACATACTGGTAAGCCATTCAACAATTCGACATTGTTGAGTTATATACAGTGGTTAGGTTCAAGCCATCATTTCCACTACAAATTAAACCAAAGAGCATCTAGGAAGAGTTTATAGGGACAAGCCATTAACTTTTATCATATAATGACACTTTTTTGGCATGATTGCCCTAGCTTTCTAATAAAGATCCACCACAACTGGTGCATGCCCATAAAATTGCTGCATTTTATTCAAAAGAATTGGAGGATCTTAAAGCCTTTCACACCACATAATTTTTAGTTGCACCAAATGTTGGGAAATCGGGTGAGGATTCATTCTCGTGTGCAACGGAATAATTACAAAACTTTGTTACATTTTGATTTCTCAAAAACCAAGATCACTTTTAATTCTTTTAAATGATGAACATGTAAATCATAATAAAGCTTAAATCTTAATTCATACTTTGTTCTGAAGCTTAATCCTTTTCTTGTCATATCCCCTGAACCATTTTCAAAATTAGCTCATCTCAACCACCATAGTCGTACAAATGTCCAATCTTTAACAGTATCTATAAAACATGTTGAGAGAACTCTTTAACAGTGTCTAACAGAGAGGGTTAGATAAGGAGTGCTAGCTTTCACAGAGCTTAAGCCTACTTATAATAGATTTTGGACATTATAGTAATTTAATTCTAATTTCAATTAAACTTTAATTAGAATTATAAATAATTCTAATTAAATAATAGTTATGCCTAAATAAGATCCAATATCTCATATTAATTCTTATTTATTAAATATCTCATATTTAATCATAAAGTTTCTCAAACTTTATAATCAAGTCCAACTTGATTAAAATACTTTTCTCTCTTCATCCCCATAAGATAAATCCATAAATATACAAGTAATGCTCCAAATAGATTTCTCATATGGGGTCAGTTCAGTTAACTTCTTCTTTAACAAGCACCCACATGTTTGTTTAAGTATCTCCACACTTTAGTCTATGAGATCGATTACCTCCTTTATAAGGAAAAACATAATATGTGCTAGTCTTTTTTTTTTGCTCTATTAATGTCTAGTCTCAATAAAACAATTTATAGGAAAAATTTAGAGATAATAGATAAATGCAACATGAATTTCTTAATTATAATACATAAATGCAATATGAATGTCATAATTATAATCTTATCATAATTTCATTTGCAATGTATAATTAACCCATGGACTTTATCATATACATCTAAATATATACAAGATAAAGAATTTATATAAATTATTTTGTCACTAAAGTACAACAAACTGATTGGATGTAGGGCATAAACCAATAATCTCCTATTTGCACTAAGTCAATCGTTTAAATATCTTATACCATATCACCATATGACAATCATGTTACTACTAGGACAACAATTTAGCAAGAGAATTTTATAAGATTCTTTATAATGAGTATTTACTTAATCTTACAATTTTCATCTTAATTACCATTATAATTTTAAAAAAAGAGGGCTAAATACATCCTTAGAACTTTGATGAGATCTCAGCTCCTTTTACTTGCTAATGATTCTAATGTTCCATGATACATTACTATCTTAAACAATGCAAGGAACTATACCAAGTTCACTAAAGAACTTACTGATCTAATCAATCATTTCCACTAAATGAAAAATGTATTATGGCTTAATTAGCAACCATTGCTACATTGGAACCTTTCCAATCTTAAAATGATATTATTCTAGGTAAAATAGACCATAATTAGGATTTAATATCCATATAATTTTGAACTCAAATATCAACTCATATAAAGAATAATAGATATCTTTAATACTTCATAAGTATCAAATATCTCAAATACCAAACATATTAAGTACATTATCTATGTACTTAGACTAGAATTGATAAACAACTTCCATATCTATCTGTATATATCTAATTTCCAAAATTAAGCTATTACATTTTCTTATCCAACAAGAGTTGTTCTTGGACAATTATATTTTCAATAGTTAGTGGGAGTATAAATTTCCTCTTTAGTGGGAGTATATAAAGACATATTGATTACAAAGAATAATAATTCATATTTTCAATTGTTGATTTAATATTTCATTTAATAAATATGACTATATCATAAAAAGTCATTAGTAATATAATAAAATACATGTATCATCCTTTTATGAATTATTATTACTTTCAACACATCACATTTATAAGATTTAACAATTCAATACCATCATCATTCTTTCACCAAAGATTGATTTGGATATTCTTCAATTTAACATGTTTCACAAGTTTCATACGATTCATAATCAAAAGGATAAATATATCTTTATATTAAACTTTGTATTTTTGCCACTTATGTTAAGCCTAAGTCTCATTTAGTCCAACACATACAAACTATTTGTATAAACTTGGATCAACTACTTTTACTTAACAATCTATTCTTATCATACCTTAAACATTGTAATAATGTTGAATCTAAATTTAATATCAAATACTTATAAGCATGAAGCAGAAATATGTATGATTTCCATCACATCACATATAGGCAAGAAAAGTCATACAATCATTTCTTCTAGTGATAACTATTGTTATTATATAGCAAATGCCTTCAATTGTAGTCCACATTTATGCTTTTAGTAGAGTAAATTGAATGAAACAATTTTATCAAGGTATTATACCTTTTCGCTTTACTTCATGTAACCTCTTATATCTTACATGTTATCATCAAAGTTTATGAGACATTAGTCAACTCAAAATGTCAATAAATTTTGTCATCCATATGATTTTGATATATCTTTAAAACTTTAACACCAAATTCTCAACAAGAATTATAACAAAAGTACATAATGGACATACAAATTTTCTATCTAACTTTGATAACTCTTCTCAAACATAACCTATTTCGAAGAAATTCGATTCACTAACTCTTAGTATCAACTATACTAAACAAGATAAATTCTACTCAGAATAAAATATAAATATAAGAAAAGCAAGTATTAGTTATATGCCATGACTGCTAAATAAAATAAGGACTTTAGTCATGTATTTAGTTACTCCCACTATTTTATTCAAAATAATAACCTTCACTACTATTCGGAAAGATTACTCTAATCTATTTAGTGGGCTAGAATCTCATATAAATTTAGTTGACCTTGCGTTACTCCACAAACCAACTATAGATATCATCCTTATCAATCACATCTCATATGACTCTAGATCCATTTTCTCGCTCTTCTCATTCTTCCGCTTTCCTCTTCAGTATTGTTCTCTTTCTTTTCTTTTATCTATTACTTATGATGATTATTATTCATAACATCCCCTTTCCCTTTAGAAATCACCTGATCTATCAGATTAATCCCCAAAAATCTCTTCTACAATTTAAACATTGTTTCCCATATGGCCCTTTCTTTATTTTCCCTTTGCCATTGCACCAATACTTCGGTTACTACATGATTATGTCGTTTAGTAATCCTTGTTCCCTATAATGCTTTGGGTACCCTCTCAAGCATTTTTTCTGAGATGAATTTCTTCAGTTGGGAAACATGGAAGGTTGGATGAGTTACGGATTCTCTAGGAAGCTCTAACGTATATGCTACCTTATTGATCTTCGTTGTGATTTGAAATGGCCCATAATAAAATGGAGCTAGTTTATGATTGGCCTTTCTTTGCATGGAGTGTTGTCAATATGGTTGAAGATTGAAAAACGCCCATTATCCCATTTTGAATTCTCTCTCTGTTCCCTTTTTATCTGTAGGTTGCTTCATCTACTGTTGTGCTCTGCTTAAGTGAAATTTCACTATTTAAAGTATCGTCTCTCAGTCCTGTAATGCTTAGTTTATCAGATTGTTACGAGAATCCCCAACTAAGTAAAGTACATAGAAAGGTGGAAGGGTAATTGTAAAGAATTTCGAAGGGGTTTGCATTAATGGCTATATGATGGGTTATGTTATACCACCACTCCACCATTGAAAACCAGTATGCCTATCTTTGTGGGGCATCACTATATAATCATTTGAGATAGGTTTCTAGTATCTTGTTAATGGCTTGTAATTGTCCTTCCATTTAAGGATGATAAGATGTAGAGAACTTCAAGCTGACACCTTTTAAATCTAACTGTCTCTTACCAAAATGCACTTAGGAACAATAGGTTTCGGTTGCTTATTATAGCTTCTGGCATTCTATGTATCTTAAAGACATGATCTATGAAAGCTTGAACAATTTCTTAAGATGTATAAGGATGACTAGGGCTATAAAATGTGAAAACTTGCTCAGCCTATTCACTACTACATAAATGCAAGACTTTCCTTTAAAGAGGGGTAAGCTTTTAATGAAGTTCATGCTTATTTCTCGCTAACAACCCTTTAGTATTGGAAGAGGTTGTAATAGCCCTGGTATGTTTCATGGTCGTACTTACTTCGCTATCAAGTAACACAATTGGTTAAGTAGTTTCAAACATCTTTTGCTAATTGTTTCCAATGGAACAAATGACATACCTTTTTAATCATTGCAGTTATTCCTGAAATGCCCTCCTTGTAGGCTATCGTGTATAAGGGATAGTTTCTTCCTGAGTCCCTCATCACACATCTTATTAGATCATTTCTCCACTCGTAATTACCATATTGCATTTCTTGCTTCTTAAGTTTCCTGATTATGTCTCAAATGATGGCATCTCCCTGCCACTCTTATTTGATTTCTTCCATTAGGGTTGTCTCGACTTGGGACACTGTCATCGCTAATAACTTTTGACTCTAGATAATGTATCTGCTACGACATTCTCCTTTTTGCTCCTATATGTGACTTCAAAATTATAGCTTATCAACTTCGACAGCCACTTCTGTTGGAATGACATCGAAATCCTTTGCTCCAATAGGCATTTTAAACTCTTTTGATCTATTAAAACTCTAAAAAAGACTTCCATTTAAGTAGTGATGCCATTGTTTTACAGCTTTGATGATGGCTAAAAACTCCTTTTTGTAGGTTAAAAGTCCTTAGTTTTAGATGCCAAAACTTTCCTAAGGAAGGTTATGGGCAACTCATCTTGTTGGAGTACTGATTTGATTCCTTTTTCACACGTATCTGCTTCCATTATGAAAGGTCATGAAAAGTTAGGTAGCACGAGGACCGGGGTTGTTACTATCATTTCTTTCAACTTCTCAAACGCTTGTTACTGATCATCCTACCATTCCTACTTCCCTGCTATTTGTTTCTTTAATAATGCATTCAAAGGTTTGGCTGTTATCTCGTATTGCTTGATGAAGCCTCTATAGTAGGCTTTTCTAAAGTTCGCGGTGGTGACCAGTGATGGATTGTGTGAATTTTCTTAACATTCGTCGATACTCCTTCTTCGGAGATGGAATGTCCTAGATATTCAATTTGTCTAGCCCTAAAGACACATTTGCTTCCATTGAGGAAAAGTTGCTATTGCTTCAAAATGTGTCAGACTTGTTACAAATGTTCCAGGTGTTGCATGAAATAACAGTTGTAGACAAAGGGATCATCAAAGAAAACTAACAGAAGTTTTCACAAATACGGCCTAAAGATCTCATTCATAAGGCTTTGGAAGGTAGAGGGTAAGTTTGTGAGCTTAAAGGGCATCACCAAAAACTCGAAATTTCCTTAATGCTTTCTAAATGTTGTTTTTGGAATGTGTTCTTCCCTCATCCTGATTTGGTGATATCTGAACCTAAGATCCAATTTAGATTACCAGCTAGAGCCTTTTAACTCTTCTAGTAATTCCTCAATCACTAGGATGGGGAATTTTCTTTTAACGGTGTTTATTCAATTCTTTGTAGTCAATGCACATCCTCCACGTGTTGTCTTTCTTCATTACTAAGATCACTAGTGACGCATAAGGGCTCACACTTGACCTGATTAGGAGTGTCAATAGGTCGCGTTGGGCAGGGCCGGAAGTGGCTCAGGTCGGCCCGCCCTTAGGTCGACCAAGGTTGGCCTGTGGCCGGCTAACTCGGGCTCGTAGGCCCGGCCAAAATTAACATCTCTAGACCTGATAAGTCCATATTTCAAAAGCTCCTACGCAGAGTGCTGAATTGCGTCTTTTTGCTCACTTGAATACCTATAGGGTCGTATGTTAATAGTTTATACTCCCTATTTGAGGGGAATGTTGTGGTCATGAACTCTTTTTGGAGGAAATCACCTTAGCTGCTAGAACACCTAACTAAACTCCATAAGGAGCCCCTCCAATTCTTCTCTGATATTCATTTTATCCTCTGGTAACAATTGTTGCATGTGAAACTCCACTAGATATGTTAAACGTAGCATAAAAAAGTGAACTCTTATTGGAATTTGATATCAGTTTACGAAGGCCCTTACTTGATATTTCTCTTGCTCTTTCCTCTGGGTTACTTGTCAACTTTGCTATTCAGCTTTCCCATTGGAACTCCATTTTACGTTCTGTGAAGTTGCATGGTATGGAATCTAGTGTTGCCAACCATTCGACTCCTAGGACCATGTTGCATCCCCCTATTTAATGATAAACACATTGGTGGTAAATCTTCACCCTTGCATCTTCCAAGTAATTTCCTGCATACCTGATAATATTTTAGATTTAAACCTCCTCCCACCTTAATATTTAAGGCTAATATTTCTGGCACCTCTATAGTTCCCATCCTGATCAGCTTCTTGTCTAGAAAATTATGAGTTCTTCAGCTATCAATGAGGATGTGAAGGGGTTTCTTTTGGTGACTACCCACTACCCTCGTTTACTTAAACTCTCCTTGGTCTTTTAGACCCCACATCACCTTCAAGGACACCATAAGGCTCGTTAGTGTCCTCTCTTCTTGTTCTTTGTTGGTCTCTTCATTTTCTGTTGTTTCTTCCTCCTTTACCATATACAACTAGAATTGTCTTTTTTTACATTTGTGTCTCGGAGTGTACTTCTCATTACACCAAAAACATAATCCTCTTGCCCTCTTTTATTCAAACTCTTTACTATTCATTGCTTAAGCAATCCTGTTCTTGGATTTTTTTTTATCTAAGGGATGGTATGATTCATACTTTTGTACGTAAAAGTTGCTTCTCCACCTCCTACCTGCCCTGATGTTTTTGTTCCTTTTCTGAAGTACACAAGTGCGTTGACGACTACTATGAATTTTTATTTCCTGACGAGTGTGTAAGCTTACTGGAGTATTTTGGGATCCATCATTTTTACCGTGAGCTCCAACTCTAGTTTAAGACCTTCAAGGAAAAACCCTCTTAGGTAAGTTTTTGGAAGTGTCTATTTGTTTAAATATTTTTCAATCGCGCATAGTACTCTTAACACTAATCCTTCCAGTTTAAGATCCTTCAAGTCGCCTATTGGGTCTTTAAATATCTCTTCATTGAATCTCTATCTTAGTGTTGTTAGAAAATCCTCCCATCTTAGCATCTCTCCGTTATTTCTGTTCTTGATCATCAACTGGTACCACTCCTGCATTACTCCTTCCACGTGTAGCGAGGCCACATGAATTTTCAATTCCTCTAATATGTGGTCGATTGCGAAGAATTGTTCGCATCATTAGATCCAGCTCTGCACCCCTACCCCATTAAATGTAGGGAAGTCTATCTTGCTGAATCTTGTCAGAATGGTATGGTTTCTAAAGTTTCATGATACCACTTCACTTTTCTCCTTCCATCTTCTGCATGAGTTGTTGAAACTTGAATTTAATGTCCTTGATCTCTTTTTCATTTCTCATTTGTGCCTCCAGCAGATTCTTCATTCCTTCTTCTAGATGACGCACCTCTGCTCCTCTTATGTTTTCTGCCATTATGTTGTTGCCAAGGTCATCTGCTTTGATATCAACTATTATGAACAATTTCCAGGATGTAGAGAAAAATGAACAAATTCATAAAAGGAAGAGAGAATAGAGCTATAGAAAGGAAGAGAGAATAGTTAATTTGCTTCTGGATTTTTCATTGTGTACTTTAGTGGTTACAATGGCTATTAAACAGTAGTAGTGTTAGACCTCTAAGTCGTAATAACAGAATCGTGCAGGCATTGGGGAGCCTTGACTAGTGTTCGACACGCGAAATAATGGAACAAGGCAAAGACTTATGAGGAGGTAAGGAGAAAAAGGGGCAATGTCAAGCTTTGGCATACATTGGTGCATATTGGTGGAAATCTTCAACAAGATGCAAGATTCAGATGTGTGACCAAAAGAAGGCTTGAGATGGACATCGAGTGGAAGGTTAACTGGATCACACACATGACAGGAATATGCGAGAGTTCCAAGGTGACTTAGCAAGTTAAATCAAGCATGGTGCGAGTTTTGGGATAGTTTCGGACCTTTCATGAGCTGACATGGCTAAGGCTAAATTCTTGATAGACTAAGGAGTATGCTCAAATGGACGGACCATGACTAAATGGAGTTGGTATGAGAAAGCATTGGACAGACCAGTGTGCTATTGGCTTGTATGACTTATCATCAACCGATAGAGATGAGGAGTTCTTGAATGATATGGCGGATAAGATCACAGTGGATGAATATCAGCTCTAAGAGATAAAGATCATATGGAAGGATCATCTAAAGATAGAGGAGATCTTCGTGGATATGGATAGATCATTCCTAGATAGTGTAATCTTTTATCTTGTTATTGTGATGTAGCTTAATCCTATTGGATAGAGTCCTAATTGGATGGGGATGTCATCTATTGGTTAATTTGACGTAATCTGATAAGGATAAGATATGATAAGATTGTGATCTTAGCTAGTAGAGTTATATTAGGATTTTAACTTAGTCATCTAGAGGTGCCTACAAATAGCACATTTGAGTCTTGCTCTTCTTAAAAAGTGAGTGTGGGAGACACTTAGAGATTGAGAGAGTATTCATTTGTATACTTTAAGGGAAGTAATAAAGGTTAGTTTTTTAACTGTATCTCTTTCTCAGGTTCTTTTGTTACCATGAATATTTAATTCTTTCGTAGTATTCTTGTAAAGGTGTGAGAGTGAAACACTACGAGGGTCGTGAGGCGTTTGAGAATGTGTAGGTTAGTCGACGATCACAGGACAAGGCTGAATCTTCCTTTAACGGAGCTAAGTGAGACTGTTGTGCAAAGAGGTTGGCACATCTTGTGAGATAAGTTCGTGCTTGAAGGAAAACCTTTGTAACAACTGGTATTAGAGCCTAATTTAGATATGGCGAGAGATAGCAATTTGATAGAACGTTTCAATCGAGTGGAGGCACCCATTGGGCTGATTCCTCAAGGGGAGGAGGAGGTCACTTCTTACAACACTCGATTCGAGATGTTAGAGGCGCGAATCCAACAGTTGCAGCATTAAATAGTGGAGTTAATAAAGGCATAAGAGGATTCTAGATACGAGATCACGATCCTAAGGCGTGTGATTGCAACGCAGGATGTTGGACTTGTTAAAAGCACTTTGGTGAAGGTGCGAAAGTCATAAGCTTTCGACGGCAAGCAGAGTGCTAAGGAGCTAAAAAATTTCTTGTGGGATATGGAGTTGTACTTTGTAGCGGCAAAGATGGATGACTCAGAGAAGGTGTTGATTATGAAAATTACCTGGTGGAGGATGCAAAGTTGTGATGGAGAACCAGAACCTCCAATGACATTACTGCAGGTAGACCTCCCATCGAAACTTAGGAGAAGATGAAGAAGGAGCTAACAGATTAGTTCCTCCCCAACAACACTTCATGGCTCGCGATGGAAGCTTTGAAGAGGTTGAAGCAAGATGACTCGATGTGGGAGTATGTGAGGAAATTCACATCTTTGATGTTGGACGTGCAGAACATGTTGAAGAAGGACAAGTTGTTCAACTTCATAAGCAGCTTGTAAGGTTGGACACAAATGGAGCTTAGGAGGCAGAACGTGAAAGACATTCCAAGCGCGATAGCGATTGTAGATACCTTAGTGTATCTCCAAATGCCTCTATTAATTCGACTTAGCTACAAGGGCAAGAAGAATGGTGGGATCAGAATGGCTCTGAGAAAGTCAAGGAGAAGGTAGGTGAATCTTCTTAAGATAAGAAACAATAAAAAAAGGATATTGTTTGTTTCATTTATGAAGGGCTGCACTTTGCTAGAGAATGCCTAAGACGGAAGACAGGTGAGAAGCAAGTAAATTCCATGGTCGCGAAAGATCAAGGAGAGGGAGAAGAGGACTTGACAAATGAAGTCTATCTTAATAGTTATGCTATGTTGGGCACAATGCACCCTGTGAAGGAGCGTTCCAACAAAAACAAAAACAAACCCGATGGAGAGGGAATATGGTATATAGGAGATGTGTCGATGGCTAAGGAATCTTTAAGAAAACCACACTTGGAGGAGTGTTCGCTGATTATTTCAACAAGAGCGTCGATTTCTTTTGGTGAGGGTGGTTTGTTAAAGCCCTAAGTTGTAATAGTGGAATCGTGCACGCATTGGCGAGCCTTGAGCTGTGTTCGATACACGGAACAACAGAACACGGCAAAGACTTATGAGGAGTTAAAGAGGAAAAAGGGGCAATGTCAAGCGTTGACATGCATTAGTGCACATTAACAGAAATCTTCGACAACATGTAAGATTCGGATGGGAGACCAAAAGAAAGCTTGAGATGGACATCGAGTGCAAGGTTAGCTGAATCACATGCATGATGGGAATATATGAGAGTTCCAAGATGACTTAGCAAGTTAGATTAAGCATGGTGTGAGTTTTTGGAGAGTTTTGGACCTTGCACGAGTTGACATGACTAAGGCTAAGTTCTTGTTAGACTGAGGACTTAGTGTGTGCTCAAATGGACGGACCATAACTAATGGAATTGGCATGAAAAAAGCATTGGACGGACCAGTTTGCTATTGACTTGGATGACTCATCATCAACGGATAGAGATGAGATCTTTGATGATGTGGCGGATAAGATTACAGTAGATGAACATCAACTTTAAGAGATAAAGATCATGTGGAAGGATTATCTGAAGATATAGGAGATCTTCGCGGATATGAATAGATCATTCCTAGATAGTGTAATCTTTTATTTTGTTATTGTGATGTAGTTTAATCCTATTGGATAGATTCCTAATTGGATGGGGATTTCATCTATTAGTTAGTTTGATATAATCTGATAAAGATAAGGTTGCGATCTGATAAGGATAAGATAAGATAAGATAAAGTTCTATTAAGATTCTAACTTAGTCGTTCAGAAGTTTCTATAAATAGCTTATTTGAGTTTTGTTCTTTTTAACAAAGTGAGGGTGAGAGACACATAGATTGGGAGAATATTCCTTTATATAGTTTGAAGCGTTCAAGAACACTACGAGCCGTGAAGCCTTCAGTCTTGAGTAGGTTGATTGACTCACAGACAAAGTTAAATCTTGCTTTAATGGAATTAAGTGAGATTGCCATACAAAATGATTGTCGCATCTTCTGAGTTCGTGCTCGAAGAAAAACCTGTAACAATTAGGACCTGCGATGACAACAGATGTTTCATTCATAGATGGTTTGTTATAACCATTGTAGATAGGGCGCGTTTTCATCTTGTTTACTAACGTTAATCCTTGGACTCATCTTCTCCCTCTCATTCTTCCGCATTCCCCTTCGGCGTCGTTTTTTTTTCTTTTCTTTTATCTGTTACGTACGCTGATTATTATTCATATCTGCTTCAAACACTTACAGCCAGGTCCGATAACATCCACAGGTCATGAGATTATCAGCGGTGTGTCCCCTACAACTGGTC
>JAOQMM010000006.1:16611980-16629127 GCA_027563515.1 Erythroxylum platyclados
GAGACATTCATACATAACTATTTATTCAATTTCCTTCACCTATAATAAAACAAACTTATACTTTTCTATGTTTCTATTTTCTTCTAATTTCGTAAACCTAGAACTTGTATCACTAAAATATATAGAACTTAAATATTTATAATAACAATATATATTTTATCATCTCTCATTCAACATTTCTTTATTTTGTAATATAATTCTTCTTAACATATAGCATATTGATTCATCTTCGTTAACTATTGTATTATAATATGACTATTAAGAGCTTACCTGAACGAGAAACTAATGATAAAACGATAATGTGGTTTGATATATGTTTTTAGCGATTCTCATGGTATCATCAAATGACGGGAAGGTCTTCTCTATATACGGGAGCCCTTTCCTTCAATTAATCAATGCTATTGTTAACTTGTGCAGTTAATACTTTTTGGCTCTATGGTGTTGGGGGTTCAAATCCCTCCTCTCCCACAACCGGCCAAAAAAGAAAGGACTTCTCTCTCTGAAGGTAGGAAAATCATGATCGGGATAGCGGATCCAAAGCTATGAATTGACTTGAAAAAAGTATAAGATTTCGAATTATTTTATTATCGCTAATAATAGAACATAAAACAACTCCTAAGAGGCCACAATTACCGCGAGCAAATATATTAATAATGAAGAACATATTTTTACTATGCTACTAATTCGTGTACTTGCTACATTATTCTGCCCAAGCCTGACTAAAAAAGAGTTGCGGGATGTAAAACAAAAAAATATGTTAATTCGGTCATATTAATTAATTAATCATCCTAACTTGAAACGATTATGTTTGAGTCTTCTGCCAATTTCTGCATGTTGATTTCGGAGTTGCCTACCCCTTTAATCCCTAAATCCATGTCAGGACCTAGGTCTCTAGATTAGCCAAGCATGACTCATTTGAGTACTAGATGCTCATTCCTATGGCACATAATTATCTCCTTACTCCTATTGACTATATCCCTTAGAAATTGAAGGAGATTGTTTCTCATCCTCACCAAACACTCTGCTTCATCTCTCCTTCCATGTGTAGAATATACTAGTACTTAAGGCAATAAGAGATATGACTCGATTGTCACCAATTTGAGTATGTTCTCCAATGAGTCCCACTACTTGCATCCAAATTTCCTTAGAAAAATTTCACTTGAAAAACAAATGATCAACACAGAAAAATTTCACTCGAAAAACAAATGATCAACACTGACCCTTACATAGAAGACACCTGTTAACTAGGTTGAGAAAAGGTAACCTGTCAATGGTAGGAACTTCTTCATTGTACAATAGCCATAGTAGAAAGGACCTTTTAGGGGCAATGAACCGATTCCAAACCAATTTGCACCAATCTACCTCCTCACCAACATTTCTAAGTTGAACCCTGTAGGAGGAATTAGTAAAGCTCTTAGATGGATGTGGCAGCCAACAATTGGAATTAGGGAGATCAGAATTGGGATTATAGTTAGGTATCTATTCTAGAACCCGAGGTACATTCCTGCACTAGTTTTCTTCAATCCAATAGCAAGCCTTAGCCTCCTTAAGGACACCAACCAACTGCTCCCTTATCAGTTGGGACTCCTGTATAACCACTATTTTAGTCTAGTTATCATAGTAGAGAGAAGCCTTTTTTTCCACCCCCAATGGTACATTTAATAGAATTAGAGACTGACTTTTTTTCTTTTAATAGTTAGAGAAGAAAAAAGATGTACCCTGTTTCTATTGAAATTCCCATAGGCTTTTACCTCTCAAGTAACAGGCATGAATCCACTACACCCAAAGGGACTCTTTTTGGGTCAAATTTCTCCATATTCTTTTCCCTATAGCTGTTTTGTTATAGATCTTTATAGGAATGATGCCTAGACCCTCTTTCTCCTTCTCCTCACATACTTGCTTCGAACACACTTTAGCTTTGAACCTGTTGTTGCTAGGCCCAATCCAGAGGAATTGTCTTAATAGTTTCTCTAGGGTTTTGATGTGGGAATTCTAGTAAACTACATAGAGCTTATCACTGATTTGATCAAGAGAACTCTGCCTCCAAGATGTATTAATCATTTCTTGAAGGCTCAAGTTATCTATAGTTTACTCTACTCTAAAAAATTGACAGTCTGAAGCCACCACTGCAAAGAAAACATTCAAAACAAAGATGGCCTAATTTTAGCCATAGAGCACATCTGGCAAGGTAGCAATCACACTTGCAAAATGAAATATTTGAAAACATTTCTTAAAGGCTAAAGTTATCTCATGATTCTCACTTCTCAAAACAGGGGTCCTAGCTCACTCCTTCCTCTCAATTCTTGAAACAAGTGTCGTAACTCACTTTGTGAAACAAGAGTCTTAAACTCACTTCTCCATGTGACTTGCTACAACCATCTAAAATTAAGTCATTAATGTACAATGAGAAGGAAGGGTATTATACACTTGAGTGCATAAACTGGTACTGGGGAGAAGTTGAGCTTTATAAGCTCTCAATAGACAAACCACATAAATGCTTGTTAGATATTGTCAAGCACCAAGTAAGAGATAGTTGGACTCAAGCTCTCAAAGTTAAGAGAGACATCACAGTGTTTATAAGGAATGAAAAGCTAAGGTACATCTTTTACAAGCTAAATACTTCTCCTTGATCTGTAACGTTAATGGATTGTACAAGTTAATCACGCATGGATGTCCAATCTACCAAAAGGAATGAATAAACATAAAGATATACCACCGTCAACCGTTATGCAACACAAGACAATGACATAATTACTGATACATTTGCAGCATGCACTTCCATTTCTTAGTTCAAGAATGTAGAAAAAGAACAGAAGGTAAATAGATAAAAACCTAGCTTAACTCAGGGTCCTGGCTGACAGTGCCATTACAACATAATTGTTTCTTGAGATCCTTGAGTATCTTGTTGTAACTATATTCTTTCTTCAACCCTTGCACAATAGTCAGGCTTTTCCTCCCATTGCGTTGCTGTATATGCACATGAATGTACTCTTTGGCCCCAAGACCAGAGTCCTCAACACTTACCTTAGCAAATGGATATTTATGGAAAAATTTAAACGAGGCATTAATGGAGTTCTCATTTCCAACATTTAAACACAATAATATAGCAGAAAATGTAACACACCAAAAGCAGGTGGAATTTGGGTGTCAAGTTCAGACATGAATATCAAACTTGTGAAGTAGGACACAAAACCTGCAAACAACTCTCCTCAGATCTAAAACATACAATGAATACATTCGAATTAGTCACATCAAGAATCATTACCCGTAACATTGGCTACGCCAATTAAGCATTTAAAAGTCAGAAGATGGTTAACATGGATGCAATAACATAAATTTAGCCATTTCTAAACAAAAACATCCCAGTATCAAGAACCAATACCCGCACGGAACCAAAGTCCATAACCTAAAAGAAAGTGACCTTCAATTAAGTCCTTGAAGATGTTAGGATAAAAAATAGAATGAATTCAATGAAACATCAAACAAACCATCTCTTTTTTACATGTTAAAATTTTAAAAAATGAACAATCAAAAGTTGATTAAAAAAGAGGTCAGGTCATTCCTCAAAGCAAAAAATAAACTCGGGGATTATTGATGCGATAGGGAGACGTTATTCCATTAGCTAAGCTTATATAGCAAAATTTTCCCATTTTACTCTATTTGCGGCTGAGGTTGGTGGAGTGTGTACTATTGATGATTTTGATCCCTTGAAACAAAATCCAACTTTGAATTGTATTACTCATAACTTTAGACATATTGTTGCTATTGAAACCTACTTGTCAATCCGATCCAATATATTATTTACACAAACTAACTTCATCCTTACATTTCTCTTAGAACTCCACCATCAAATGATTTATATACCGTACATATAAAGGATACATTTAATTTAACTATACCCCTTTGGATGTTTATATATACAAAGGATAGTACAGTATACTCACATGGCTTTGTGTCATTGTAAAAATATTCATGTGGTCTAAATTGAAATGTAATAATTTTGTATTAGTATTTCCTTTTACGACTTTTATTGTTCTTTCATTAAAATTTTTAACAATCAACACTTATATCATATTGCTTTCTCTCAATGTCTTTCGATCATAGTAACTAATTCCGATAAATAATTATTTTAGTTATCAAGTTATTTACAATTTTTTTAAAAATAACATTATTTTAATTAGCATCAAAAAAATCATTTACTGAATTGATGTGATCTTCTATTGGGATTATTTATCATATAAAATGATATTGAAAAAAAAATGATATCATATAAAATGATATATTATGAGGAAATGATATTGAATTGCAATGTTAAATATTAACTTGATTTATATAAAATGTAATGATTTTGCATTTGACAATTTTATTGTAATAATTATATCAAGCAATTCCCCATCTTTTTTCACATGTTCATCTGTAGATATTAGTAATATTTTGAGCAACCAATATATGGATACAAATTTATATACAAAAGTGGCAAACACATGAATTACTTATGTTGAAAGGTTATTATATACATGTGAAGATGCCTTTATGATAACATGATAAGCCTTAGTTATTGGAAGATTTATAAATGATTCATATGATTCCTATTTTAACCAAAGAAAGTTTTCATAAATGTGGAGATGCCTTAAAATACAATGTTGAGCCTTGTTAAATTTTTTTTTGGCATTAGGGTTAGAATTGTCACATTTCATACATTTCTGCATTTGTCCTTTTTAAGACAATTTGTTTAAATTTTCAATTTCTTAGGCTCATTTTGTGGCCTCCTCACTATTTTGAGCCTATTTGGCATGACCTTTTTAGTTGAAGGATATCATACAAACTCAAGAGCTAACCCTTCTTATAGTACAAATCTGCAAATGTCTGAACTCTTTATTTTGAATGATGGATTGCACTTATAGCATATTGGTAAGGGTATCCATATAGGTCCCATGTTCGACAACTATAGGTTTGTTGTTTACCAATCCTTACAGTGTGTTTGTCATCCCTCTTTGAGATTGTATAAGCACCATCTTCATTCTAGGCTATTCTCTGTTGGATTGTATCTTTTTTTGTTTTTGTCCAACTTTTTCACTACAGATTACTTACTTTTTCTTTTCAATTCTTTTTTTTTCAAGGGGTGAATTTTCAAGTTCAATTATCTCATTTTCAAAATATCAAGTGGATGAATAAAAAGGCTTTTAGAACCCTTTTCATTTGTCTATCATTATAGACAATACTATCCCTATTATCTATTATGGAATTCGAACCTAAACTCTATTTACAATTTCTTATTTCTATCTCATGGTCCCTTATTTATTTTCTTATTTCAACATATTGCTTTACGCTGAGCTATACTTTTTTTTTGTTATGGTGCAATATTTGAATTACATCATCTAAAAAATGCCTTCTATCTGCATACTTATTCATCATGATGATTTTAATTGTTTCAAGCATGGTAATTACTAGCTTGTCTCTTTGCAGTAAGATCTATCCATTGAAAGTTTCACTTATGTTGTTGTCAATTGTTGAAAATTTGGATTCAAAGGATTGATAACATGTTGCTCACCTCTCCTTAAGATATTTAAGTAAGGTTGAAGCACAAATGGACTCAATTTTGTTAAGTTTCTTGAGCTGCTCATTGAAATCTTTTATATAGTTGGACCATACACAATTCCAATATTGCTTTATGAGGTTCTTTACCTTCTAGTTCCCATGTCAATTATTGTATATATGTTTGGTACATATTAGATAAATTGCATTTGGTAAAGTCCTCTCTATAACTCTGACCAATCCCTAATCTAATTGAACAAGTATTAGTTAATCTTTAATAATATAATCTAATCAAATTATAATTGTATGAAGATGAAGAAACCTTCTGCATGTCAGATGTGACTAAAAATCCTTCACTACCATCCAATTCCAAATCAAATGCCAGTAGATTCATGAGCCAACTCTATGAATCAATTTTTTCTACCTCCATAACAACCCATTATAGTTTCCAAAATTTCATTGGAAGAAGCTGTCTTGGAAGAAAATAGTAATGTCTGCATCACTATTTAAACATGGAAGTTATGAGCTAACAATTTGTATTTAGCATTTAGCAAAGATAAAATCAATTTGGCCGACAATATTAACTTGCCTTGTATCAAACTCGACGATAATGTCTTCTAAAACTAGTTCAATACCTTTCCATAATGCCTTACTAGATGATTAATGAATTATTGATTATACTTAATTATGTGTTAGCTTATAATTTATAGTTAAACTTCTATTGTTTCAATAATCTACGGTTTTCTTTTTCTTGTTTAGTATAAGACTAAAATATTGTTGTTTGTGGTAAGAACTATTAGACAAACACAAGTGAACTTTTACCAATGTTCAATGATCATTGAGCATGTCCTAATAAATTATTAGGGCATAAAAAGATTTCTGTATTTTATATTGACTATGAATGTTTGGAGGAAAGTGGACTGCTCTTTTATTGTTATTTTGATCTGTCATTTCCTTTTAGACAATTAGATCCTTTTATACATTTTCTATGGGCATGGATGAGTGGTTGCCTTCCTTGTGCGGTAGGGACCGCACTAGGAAGCAGGTAGTAGAAAAAATAGAAAAAGACACAATATTTTTAAGCTTAACACATTTAGATAGACAAAGACAAAAAAAAGTGGAATACATTGCAGAACCAAACAAATTAAATTGGAAGTAAAGAAGTGGAAAACATGGTAGCAGAGAAGAGAAGAGAAAGCGAGTAATTACCAGTAACTAAAATGAAAGGAGAGCTACATAAAAGGAGATGAGTAGCGCCCTAATTCGAGAGATCAAAATGCAGGGAAGAGAGATGAAGAGGATGCATTGATTTGTAAACATAAAATATGAAGCAGGACAATGAAGAGGGACTCTAGCGACTAAAAACAATGGCAAAAAGAGAAATGTTTAGGTTAGGGAAATTAGGAATTATTTTGGGGTTAGGGATTATGTAGATAAAGTTAAGAATTTGATTAATTTATATATAGTTAAGGGTTTAATATATTTTATTAGTGTAATTAATGTTATTTAGGGTTATAAGATTTATTAATTAATTATTTAATTTTGAATTATCTTTTATAAGAGAGATGGGATCCACAAAATTACATGGCACATAGGTAGCATTGTAATAATATATTTCTACCACTTCATCAATGAAATCATACTTTTGTTACATTTTCTGTCTATAGAAAGTTAAATTTAAACTTTTAATTTGAATTGAAATGTAAATATTAGGATTAAGTTTGTCTTTTTAACAAATTTTTAACAATGAATACCTATATAATATTGCTTTCTCGCAACATCTTTTAATTTACATCATGATTGGTTTGGCGTTACATAATTGTTGTGAAACTCAGCCTTTTGTTTTGAATCTTGAGTTTTGCCGGTTGTGTCAAGTGCACATTGGTGAACTGAGAGGTATTTGATTCAAAATTTCCATGGTTATGTCGTGGCAAGAACCGAGTTCATGAATGGGTTAGTGATGGCTTAAATGATATACTTGTCCTAGTGGAAACCTTTTACTTGGATAATATGTTCCAAAAGGTTACTAAGCTTAACCAAAGGTATGATTTTGATTGTATCCCGGCAGTTGTTGAGTTATGAGAGTATCACAGACATCAGTATTCCCTTTTTTTTTTTCCTGTTATGATAGTGCTTATTATTCTGCATGTGTGGTAATAGAGGATTTACCCCTTGCATGTAAAATTGTGTGCGCCATGTGGTGTTACAATAATATTGTTATGAACAGAAGTTCCCCGTTATACATAAATCGATATCTTAATTGTGAAATTTCTGTTTACCTTGATTTACTACTTACGTATATTTATATATGTAGTCTTGTTTGCTTTAGATGACCCTGAATTCAATTTTTGATGACTTTGCTAATCTGGGTATTCTGGTCTGGTGTAAGTAGTCTAGAATTGAATGGATTGATGAATCTATTTTGTTTATAAATTTGCATAAGCTAAAGTAGTATCTTAGAGAAGTGTAGTGAACGACGCATGGAGAAGAGAAGCACAAAAAGTTGTGTATCAAGGCATTATAAAATGAAAAGCATATGTTTTTTTCCACTCTTTTATGATTGTTTATCTTTGATCCTTGGGTCTTGGTCTTGTTATTTATTTTCAGCATTTCTATGTTTTAAACGTCACAGTATTAGATAATTTGCTGTTAGGTGGTAGTTCTTTTGTCCAAGATTTATCTTTGCTCTTTTTATGCATTTCTAATATATATCTAGTCCGGTGTATTCATGAGGTTTATTGTGACCAATATGCAGGACAATTGCAAGTCACTTTGTTCTTTGTTATTGTAGCTGCTATGGAATTTTCTCAGACTAAACTTTAGACAGCTCATAAAACCCTTGATTGTCTCTTTTGCAAAAAGTTGTGTTGAACTTTGAGTTAATGTTGTGTTTATGATTCTCAAGATTTCTAAAGTTCATTCATTACTTGCAAAATGATGTTGTGGCTTCCCGGCATCGATTACTTGATCCTTTTGAAGTTCCAAAACTATCAAAATCTCTAGAAAATACGTGTATAAGACTCCCAACACCCCGTGACATTGGTACTAAGAAAATAAAACCTAGCCTCTATGTTTCAAGTGCTTTTCTATTTCTTTAAGGTTGTCTTTTGGCTCTGGGTTTCCTTCTCAACTATCTAATTGGCAGGTCTCAGTAATATGTCTGTGAGAATGAAGCGCTGGGGACATATGATGCAAATTTATGGTGGGTTTATTGAGTTCTCAAGATTCTACGGATCCAAAGTGGACTTCAAGAAGCTGCGCCCTATGATACTAAAACGAATTCAAGATCGAGCCAATGAATTCCCTGTTAAACCCATGGTTCCTGTTGCCACCCAGGTCCTTAAGTCCAGAATGCTTCTTATTCACGGCGTTTCCACTCTCCTTCAATTCATACCTCTTCGGGGTTGCAAGTATTTAACTTTATTGAATGTCAGATATATCATGATTGATTTGGTTTTGTAATTGTAGTGAAAGAATCTCAGCCTTTTGTTTTGAATCTTGACTTTTGCAGGTTCTGTCATGAAGTGTACATTGGTGAACTGAGAGGTCATTTGATTCAAAGTTGCCATGGTTACTTACATCGTGTCAAGAATCAAGTTCATGAATGGGTTACTGGTGGCTTAAATGACATACTTGTCCCAGTAGAAACCTTTCACTTGGATAACATGTTCCAAGAGGTTATTAAGCATGACCAAAGGTTTGATTTTGATCGTATCCCAGCAATTGTTGAGTTATGTTGGCAGGCTGGTGCTTGTCAAGCTGATGAGAATATTAAGATGAAGACACCTAATTCGGGCAGTGTCCATAGTGGTGTTAATCAAGTGGAGTCCTTGTCAACTGAGGATTTGAGGCATATAGCAAATAAAACCTTAAAGGCCTGGGAAACACTTAGGTCAGGTGTTGAAAAGCTATTGTTGGTTTATCCAGCCAAAGTTTGTGAGTATTGTTCAGAAGTTCATATTGGTCCGACTGGACATAAGGCAAGGAATTGTGGGGTATTCAAATATGAGAGTTGGCGTGGAACCCATGTCTGGAAGAAGGCAGGTGTGGATAATTTGGTGCCTCCGAAAATTGTGTGGTGCCGACGGCCTCAAGATCCTCCAGTTCTTTTGAATGAAATGCAGCAATTTTATGGGCATGCCCCAGCAGTGGTGGATCTCTGTTGGAAAGCTGGTGCAGTCGTGCCAACAAAGTATCATTGTATGATGAAAGTTAATGGCTTGTCAGGACCTATGAACTCTTCCTAATGCTGGTTGGCTCAATTTGCAGAAATGATGGCTTGAACCACACCGTTGTATACACCAACAATGTCGAATGTTTTATAAGTAGTCATGGTAGATGCTTAACAACCTAGGTTAAGAGTAATAAACTGTAAACTATTCAAGAGTAACAAACTATTGAAATTTTAGTTTTAACAGTACGTAATAGACTCTAACCTAGGTTGTTAAGCAAAGTTGTTCAACTGCTTAACAAAGTTACCATTCTACTGTTGAGAAGTAATTATTCATGTAGTCAGTTCTATTGCCTGATTCTTAATCTGTTACTGAATTCTTAATCTTGGTACCTGCTTGCAAGCCAGCTGTTGAAGGCAATATACATATTGATATGGATAGAGACAGGTTTCAATGGTTGTCATTTTTCATATATAACTATGTTGAACTATCGATTTAATGACGTATGCTCTTCTTGTTTACTTACTCGGGAGGGCATAATTTCAGGTTATTATCCGATACAAGATGCAGATTCATCCACTTAGCGAAGCAGTCGATCAACTTTGCATAAGATTCAACGGTAGAGTGGTAACTTTGTGTGAGATAAAAGCTATTGGAGTTTTAGTTTTAACAGTACGTAATATAGTAATGAGAACAACGAAATTCATTTGATTATTTACTTAAATTATGTCCATCATAAACTTGTCATCCGTAATTTTCCCAAAAATAATGTGCTTGAGTATATCATGGCTTTGAAGACCATTTCCTGCATTTTCTTCATCATCTTGACCTCCAAACTCGTCAACATAGTGGTCAATGTACTCCACATTAACATACAAAATTTATGGTAATAAATAGAATTGGCGGAAACCCCAACAATTTAGAATTACTTTGTTTAGAATTCAGATAGTAACAAGAAGTAAAAATGTTGAAAAAAATATATTTAACCCCCTTATGTTTTATCCCTTAGTATATTATACCTCTCTATCTAAAAAAATGAACTTATTACCTTCTTTGGCCATCAGTCAAGGGAGCTTAAAATTTAAAAGGATGTTTTTTATCCCTGTATTATGATGACATTACCACAACTATACATGTTACATTTTTTGGACAAAAATACCCTTTTAGTCTTTTGTTGACTAAAATACATTAAACTCCTATATTTTTTTGCTTTATTTCATTATGCCCTTTATTTCAAAAATAAAAATTATTTTAAACATGGATTACATTTTGACCAGTAATAAATAAAAAACGAAAAAAATACTAAAAATACCATTGTCTTCATAATTATACTTTATGACTGTAATTTATGGAAAAAATTAAAAAAAGATAATTTATTTATGAAACAAAATAAAAAAGAAATAATTAACAATAATAAAATAAAATATCACCATTTTTATGTTTCTCTTTTACTTTATAAAACTATAAATACAAAATATAAAAATCGGTGAGTAAGGAATAGAGATGGTAAATGTGGCACGTCTCACCCTGGCCGGCTCAACCCGAGTTGACCGGGTCATGGGTGGGGCCATGGGCTGAGATTGCTTGGCCTTACATGCTCACTAGTTGGGCTCGGGCCGGGGCTTTTCTGGCTTCACCTAGACCGTGACCCAACGGGAAGGTACAAAATGACATTGTTTTTTATTAATTTTTTAAACCATAAAGTCCGGACGGGCCAAACCGGGCAACTCAACTCGGCCCACCTATGGCCCGTTGGGTTGGGGGCTGAGCTGCAGGCCAGTAGCCCATGATCGGGTAAAGCCACGAGTGGACAAGCCCCTGGCTCGTCGAGCCATGGGTTGGTCAATTCATGGGCCAAGCCAGGCCGAGCTAAGAGCGGCCCGAGTTCAGCTAGACCCTTTGTCATCCCTAGTAAGGGAATGACTTAAAAAACCAAAAAAGAGCCAAAAGAAGATAATTTATGGTTTAATAGAGCAAAAGGGAAACATAAAAATGGTGATATTTTATTTGATTATTGTTAATTTTTTTTAATTTTGTTTCATAAATAAATTTTCTTTTTTAATTTTTTCTATAAATTAATAATCATCAAGTACAATTGTGAAGACAATGGTATTTTAGTAATTTTTCCTTTTTATTTATTAACAATCAAAATGTAATTCATGTTTAAAATAATTTTTATTTTTGAAACAGAGGGCATAATGAAATAAAGCCAAAAATAGGGTTTAATGTATTTTAGTCAACAAAAGACTAAAACGGTATTTTTGTCCAAAAAATGCAACATGTGCAATTGTGATGATATCATTATAATATAAAGGTAAAAAAGTCTTTGAATTCTAAACTCCTTTGTCAAAGTGGGTAATAAATCCATTTTTAAAATAGAGAGGGACATAATATACCAAGGGATAAAACACAGGGAGGTTAAATGTATTTTAGTAAAAAATATAAGATACTTTTAAGTAACAATCAAAAGTTTTTACCATGAATGAAGGTTAACTTCACTCAGGTGGTTTAGGTGCTCATAAAAAATCTTTCACATTGCATTAGTGCACATGGTCAAAAAGTAAAAATCTATTATGGAAAACTAGACCTATTACCTATCATGGCATAACATCCAAATCCTTGACTAATTATAGTATTATAATGTACCACTTCTGGAGTTTCTTTAACAATAATCAATACTATGCATGTCATCTTGAGAACCTGTGACTTGTATCAACAAGGCTCATTTTTCAGTAACTGTTGGGACACGATCAAAATCAAACCTTTGGTCATGCTTAATAACCTCTTGGAACATGTTATTCAAAGGTTGCTACTGGAGCAAGTTTATCATTTAAACCAAGTAACCCATTCATGAAAACGATTCTTGCCACGACGTCAGTAACCAAAGCAATTTTGAATCAAATGACCTCGCAATTCACAAATGTACACTTCCTGACAGAACCTGCAAAACTCAAGATTGAAAACAAAGCCTTTCTTTCACAGCAATTACATAATGCCAAGTCAATCATGATTTTGTGAATAAGAAACATTCTGGACCTTGAGGACTTGATTGGGCTCAATCTCAAATTGTTTTAGTATCATAAGGTGCAGCTTCTTGAATTCCACTTTGGACTTGTAGAATAGTGAGAATTCAATAAACCCACAGTGAGTTTGCATCAGATGTCCCCAGCCCTTACTGCCAATTAAATAGTCGAGAAGGAAATTCAAAGATGAGGGACAACCATAAAGAAATATAAAGCACTTGAAACATAGAGGCCAGGTTTTATTTTCTTATTTCTTTTTGGAAATGGTATCAACAACATTGTTCACCATTGTAAGGAGTCACAAGTCTTATATAGGGATGGTAATGGGGTTGGGTCAGGTCGGGCTTGATTGGATCTTGGTCAAAGGCTGTCTGAACCCCAGCTCGACCCAACCATCGATCTTGCACCTTTAATCGTGCTACCCACCCTGTCAAATCTCTCTGTCCCTCTAGAATGGTGCATTGTGCTCCTAGAATCTGACTCATATACCTCTTTAGCTGGGAGATCTTGAGTTGATCTCCATGTGGAGGTGTAAAAGGCCGAATAGTAGTACCTGTGCTAACCAAGGAGTCATCTTACCGCTAAGGTGCTAATAGAGATTGTGGTAGTTGGGCATCCTGTTTAGTCTATTGTTCTTATATATCAAGGCTATCTCCTTCTACTATATTTGCAACTATAGGCTCATGAGCTCCCATTATAATATGAGTTGACCCTTGTTGACCCTGCCTCCTCTGGATCATACTCATTGTTCTTAATGTGTTAAAGTTGATGGGTACCATTTGGTATATTAATCTTATCCCGGACAATTGCTCTAGTAGTCTCATACCTCTGATTAGTCGAGTGATGCACGAGCCCACACATATAGCTCCCACTCTGGTGTCATATGCCTGGTATTCGAAAGAACTAGGCTAAGGTGTATCCTAGGTGGATTGGGACTCTCTTGATCATGCTATAAAGATAGAACATGTCTGCTTTCCCCACTACTCCAGTGTTATCTCCTCTCTCTTTAATCATGTAACTGAGCAGTGAATGCACATATCTCATTGCAAGGGATCTTAATTGCCACACTTTAGATCTCGTAGGCTCATAACACAATTCTATACTGATGATGTGCCAATATGTCTTCCATACAGTCTGATGGGAAAACAAATTACCAACACCATATACTACTCAGTAATGATTTATTCCTTTAAGTACATGCTCATACATAAAGGATTTTTTTTTGAAAATTTAAAACATGTATTGAATTAATCATTTAGAGCATTACATCTGGAGAGAAAGACTCTCCTACCTCACATAGACCAAAACGACATCAGTTGAAACCGTAGCTAGTTACCAAACATAATAGTAAAACGACAACGTTAATGACCAAAGAAAGCTAAGACGACGGTGTTTTCTAAACAAGGTAAAAAGTCACATGACTTTAATAATTGAGTCTCCAAAACCTTCCCAATTAGGGCTAAACTAAGGCGATGAGCGATAGATAATAGGCAATGATCGACAGTCAGTGGGTGATCCTCTTTTCCTCATAGTTAGCGTTGCCAAGATATGAAAGTCTTTAGCTTGACACTTTCTTCTTATCTTCTACGAGCCATTGAATATGGTTCTATTTTGCTTTAGCTTGGAGTAGATGCCGAAACTATAGATGGTGGGTAGTGGATACCAATCATTAGTCTTCAGTTAACCCTTCAGGTAACTCACTTCTTCTTATACTATCTCAAGATTAAATTGGTAATCTTCACCTGCTTGGGTTGCATGCATGTATCTCCTGTGTAGTATCTACTTGTTTGTTGAAAGAGTAGGCTACCTTCTCTAAACACCACCTTTCTCAACTTTACTGTTCATTATTTAAGAGGTTTCCTGCTTTTAATTATTACTAAATAATTACTCACATTAGTTAATTCTCCACGAGGCTGCTATGTTAGGATTTACTTTATCTGATATACAGAGTAATTGCTCCCTAATTCAAGAAATTAACGAGGACAATATCTCATCCCTAATGCAAATCTTTCTCTGAAATATCCTTAGGATTCATTCTCTCCATAATTCTTTGATAGTTGAAGCTAAAGAGATGATAAGAACCACCTCTAGATGAGGGAGCTTTTAGCTTTAGAAACCATTCAAGAACATCCAAAATCTCACTGCCAAAACTATGTTGCAAGTAGAGGTCTTGTATCGTACTCCAAATGCCTTTAGAAAATTCAAAAAGGAAGAAAAGATGATCCCTAGACTCCACCTCTTATCCACATAGAATGCAATCAATATTAGTATCTATGTAAGGAATTCTATTTAACGTACTCAATTTATTTAAAGTAGCTAACTACAGTATGAAAGAGTAACTAAGAATGAGAGCTCCATGCCAAACAATTGAGGACCATTCAACCTTAGAATTTTTAGGGACCATCCAATCCCTAAATCTTGAAGAGTTAAGATACCTGGAGGTTGGTTGAGGCATTGATAAGAATCCTTACCTCCAAGATTAAGGATGTAATTAGGAAGGAGATATTGTAATTCTAAAGGGAAATTAGCCCACCATTTCCCTATTAGAAATGACTTAACCTTAGAATGAATAGGGATAGAGTTCCAACTAATCACAACTTGAGGAATTTTGATCAAGGGGCCTCGACCTGTCCAATTATCAAACCAAAAGGAAGCCTTTTCTCCATTATCAATCTTACAGAACACAGTTGGTTCCAATATGGTCCATAGCTAAAATAATTGAGTCAGGAACCAAGAAAAGAATGTTTTAATTGGTATGACCCAGATATTATTCCCCTTAAGGATATAAGTGTCAAACCATTTGATCCACAGTGATTCATTCTCCAATAAAATATTTCACAACTTTTTTATCAACGTAACTTTGTTCATAATGCCAATGGAAATGAGCCCCAAACCTCCTTCTTCCTTTCTCTTGCAACCCTGAGACCATTTCACTTTAGGATGTTTTCTCTCATAATTGAGATTTCCACAAAGGAATCTTCTAAATAATTTCTCCAAGGTCTTGATAACTCCTTTTGCAATGAACAAGTTAGAGGATTAATGAATGTGTAAGGAATTTAGCACAGATTTTATAAGTTGCAATCAACCCCCAAACGATAAAGTCTTATTCACCTACATATTTAATCTTATTGGCATCTTCTTAAGCAGAGGAAAGCATTACGAAAATTGAATCCTTTTAGTTTTTATTAGGAGACCCAAATAGGACAGTGGAGCTTCCCTTCTAGCCATACCTGTGATTTGGGAAATTTTCCCCTCCATCTGATTTGCACTAGAGCTAAAAAGAAATGGCTCTTTTGAAAATTTATCTCCAACCCTGATAGCTCCTTAAAAACCTAAAGAGTATAAAAGAGTAATTCCAATGATTTATAGTGAGCCTTAGAAAAGAGTAAAAGATCATCTGCAAAGTATAGATTAATAAGCTCTACCCTTTTGCATTTACTATGGAATTTGAAGTGTTTGTTCTTCCCTACATTATGAAAAAGAATTTGAGTAAGAACCTCTATACAAAGATTAAACAGACAAGGGGATAAAGGGTCCCCTTGTCTTAGTCTTCTAGTACTCTTAAATACACCCGTGGGTTTACCATTAATCAGTACTGAGAAGGAGGGGGAAGTTATGCAAGCCTCAATCCTTTTAATAAAAGAAATAGGAAATCCCAAAGTCTCCAAGATTTGTAATATGAAACCCCATTCAACACAATCATAAGCCTTCCGAGAATCTACTTTAATGACAAAATTAGGGGAGGATCTTTTTCTCTAATATCCTTTAATAATCTTTTGAACAATTGATACATTATCACCAATCATTCTATCTTGGATAAATGCAGTTTGATTGTTAGAGATAAGAATGTTCAACACTATCTTTAGTCTATTAGCCAAAATTTTAGAAATCACCTTGTAGAGGAAGTTCAAGCATGTAATAGGCTTATAGTCCTCGAAAGATGTAGGATTAGAGCTCTTAGGAATTAAGGAAAAGTAAGTCCTATTTAACTGAATTTCTCTTTCCCCTTTTGGTAATGTCCTCTATCAGTCTCTGTTCTGTCCCCCCTCTTAGGGTTTCCTCTTCGCTTATATATGGAGGCTAGGAGGTCAAAACATGTCAAAAAGTTTCGAATGGGCCACCTTTAGTATGTCTTCAGGGGTCACGATCATGACCCAGTCATGATCATGACAGAAGCTGTATCTCCTGGGTAAGTCAGGATCATGACTGAGTCACGATCATGACAGAAGCTCCATGTCCTGCATTGGTCATGATCGTGACTCTAGTTTTCTGCTCGCTTCTTCTTTCGGCCATATCTTCCTCTCCGGGACTCCGATCAATCTGAAATTTTGACATCTCCGTCCTCGCGTACAGATCTTGCTCTCCTCCAATTTTCATCGCCAATTAACCTCTCTAGGTCCATCTGCTGAAGCTACCT
>JAOQMM010000006.1:16631770-16657275 GCA_027563515.1 Erythroxylum platyclados
TTGTTTGTAGTTAGGGCATTTTTTATCCTAGTGTCTATTTTAGATCAAATTTTATAAAAAAAAAGAGTTAATATGAGAACGATTGTTGCCCATGAGATGATGTAAGATCTTTGAAGCTTAGAAATTGAGGTTTATAAAGATGCTTTTGGTGATTTTGAGATATCAATTGCCATTCGTCAAAGAGATAAACTTAATCTAGGTATATATTTCTTTTTCACCTTTATTTGTTATTGGAAATTAATCATCTCTTTATTTTATTTATAAGGTTCTTTTGTTATCTTATAGTTGTTAAATGAGAATAATTTGAAAGTAGTATTCCAGAATTACAAAAGCTTACAATTCAAATTTTGAGTTAACATGTGAGTTCAACGGGAAAAGGAATTGGATATTTGTGAAATGTATGAAAAGTAATATTAACAAATATAAAGATAGTTGTTATCTCAAATTCATATTATTATGATTTTTAGAAATAGGTTGATATAAAATTTAAAATCATATAGCACGATTAAAAGACTATTTTGTAATTTTTAAACTTATTCAAAATAGTACCCAAAATTGATATATGATATTCATAACATTAGGCTTGACCACTCTAAATGTCAAATATTTTGATAAATTCCTACTTACGATAAGTTACTCCCTTATGCTACTAAGCGACAAGAATAATGGATAGAGAAGAGAGAAAAACACTTTCTGTTATGGTATAAATATCAGTTCGTTGCACAGTGGCTACATTTAACAAAAACTGAAAGGCTAATCAGCTATAGCCATGCTTTGAGTTTGTTTACAAAACAGAAAAACTAGATCCATGCGTTTGGTTAAGTAACATCTCTTATAAACCCTGTTGTTGGCTTAATTTGTTTCTTGTGGCCGTGGAATCTTCCCGCTACTTCTGCCTTCGTTTATCTGCAACAAAAACGTATATATTGACAAACGTAGAAGCTCTTTCAAGAATTTGCACTCAAAATAGCTCCGAAAATAAGAGGTTGTGTCGGAATATTACTTGAGTTAAAAGCAATCTTTTAGGACCCATAGCTTTGTTTGTTTTGGCTAACATCATCTGTCAAACATGGCTTCAAATTCTCTACACCAATAACAACTTCAACATCCACTAGTAATCCTGTTGATTCGTGAGGTCTGAAAAGAATACACAATCTTATTCCTAACTAATAGAGAAGTTATTTCTAAATGGCCCATATGAAGAGAGAGAGAGAGAGAAGAAAAAATGACTTCTAATTCTCTGAAACTGAATATTAAGCACAACTTGGCTTCGCTGCTATCGTTTTCATCTCTCTCAACTATGCTTATCATAAATTGGAAATGATTTCGCTCTACATAAATTTATTGCAATAAATTTTGTGACTGAATACTTTTTAGTGTAATGTTTGTAAGTACTAGAGGAGCATGGATTCTTTTCTTGGAATGACAGAAAGTACGTGCTGAATTTAAGGATCAAATGCTGGAATTTCATGCAATGGAGACTCTAATGTTCGGTATAATGTTCTATCAATGATATTCCTGTAAGGATCCTCTTCACGCTTTTTCAGCAGGTACTCCAAATTGCGTTGAACTTGGGATTTTATTTGCAGGTACAGCTGGCTCGCCTGTTCTTTGTCTTCCAGTATCTCTTCTCTTCCGATAGTTCTTATTGGCTTTCCAAACAGATAGTAGAAGCGGCCAGGTAATTTTGGCAACATCACTGGGACGAAAATCTCTCGATTCGCAACCTCGCCTTTAGCCTCATCCCTGTAATCAAACCGCAACATTTGTCAACCGAAAACTATCAAAAGCAGTTAAAGTATGTGGAATTGATATTACTTGGATAGTTAGTAGAAACAACATTTCAGGAAAATTGTCACCTTATTTTTGCAGACCGAAGGATAGCCTCCCTAATATAGGCATTAACCACAGGAACTTTCATAAGATCATGATAATCGAGGACAAACTGCAAGTTGTAGAAAACAGCAATTAGAAAACTTCACACAGTGCACAAATATAATTTAAGCACAAGCCAAACAAGGAACAAAGAGAAATGGGTGATGAGGAGGATGAAGTAGATGGTATTTGAAATACCATGTTTTACATTATATTCTAGATCCTTTACTTCGAAAAAGGATAGAGCTAACAAAACTCTTTTAAGTATTTTGGTGACTATGACAGTAGCCAAAAATTCCGACCATTCTAAGTTCGGGGTTAGGTCAGATAAGACTAGACCAAATCAGCTAGATCTGTGGAATCTGAACGGATTAGATCCAACCGGATTTGATCATAACTTTGAATTCAGGTGCCGTACCGCAGCAAAACAAGGAACAAAGAGAAATGGGGCATGAGGAGGATGAAGTAGATGATATTTGAAATACCATGTTTTACATTATATTCTAGATCCTTTACTTAGAAAAAGGATGGAGCTAACAAAACTCTTTTGAGTATGACAGTATGCTAAGGCACCTGACGGCATTCCATATTTTGATAAGAGCAAAATTTTATTATAACCACAGCAATCTCTAACTGACAATTCAAATGTCATATTCTATGTACTTTTTCCATTTTTGCTTTCTGAAAGTAATATCAATAAGGTGAATTGATTGCATATGTACTTTACATTATAAGCCATTTGGGAATATAAATGCAGAAAGTAAAATAGCAAGGAACAAGCATCTGCCAATCAAAAATATACAAGATGATTAGAAAAAACTACGATGAAAAGAAGTGCAGAAGCTGCCACAATCCCCATCCCTACACCTAGAGGAGAGAAATAGGAGGGAAAGTGAAAAAGTGAGCTTTTGGGTGAAAGGGAGAGATTTTAAGAAGATTTTGCTTAATATGGGCATGTAACTGCCCTGTGTTAAATAATTTAGAGTTTAATTTTAAAGAACAAGGGCATGTTCGACTTGAAAATGGCATGTTGGATTTTACCATAGGCATGTTTGATAAACATGTTATGACAAGGTTGAACATGACAATGTATCTAGATTGTGTTAAAACAAAAATAAGAAGATAAACTAGATGGGCATGTTGGAAATTAACATAGTTATATTGATATTAAAATTAAAACACCTAAAAACTACACAACCACTAATGTGAGTGTGTTAGCGGGCATGTATCTTTTTGTAACTTTTTTTGCATAAACAAGGAAAAGAAGACATAATTCAACGCAATCACCTATATGGGCATATTGGTAGTTATGTTTCTTTCTATTTCTTAAACACTTACTTGGCTTTGGCAACATGGGTATGCTAGTGGGTGTATAAGTAATTACATTGATTTTTTCAGCAGCATGGTCATTAACACAAGTGTGTTAGTGCCCACATTTCTTTTTATAAATTTTTGCACCTCGTCTCTGTATAGAACATGGTCTCTCTCTACTCAAAATGGTCATGCTAACGAGCGTATAACTCTTTGTAACTTTTTGACTTAGCCAAATTTCCACTTTCCTTCTAATATGAAAATCTATAATATACCCAAGGCATAAAATACAAAAAAATAACAATCAGAATCTAAGCAAAAAATTATATTAGGCCATAATACTAACATAGATATAAATTAAACTATGAAAACTAAAACAAAAATCCTAGAATAAAAATAAATGGAAAAGAATTACCAATTAAACTTAGGTTGCCTCCCAAGAAATGCTTGTTTAATGTCATTAGGTTGACATTCTCACTTCAACTTAGCCTGGATGTATAACTAGCAAGTTGCTTTTGCCTTTCATCCCAAATAAGTGTTTATTATTCTATAAATAGGCCACTTGCTATAATATAATGACATATGATTTCAAATTAATAAGACCAAGTAAATCCACTAATGCCTTTTTTAGTAATGAATTGTCAATATAACAAGGAATAAAAAAAATCCTTGGATCTTTGATTGACTCTGACGGTTTTTTATTTGAGAAGTAGAAGCTCTCTATACTTAAGATGACTATCGATAATTCTTTGGTAGTCTCCTTATTTGACTCTTCCTCTTCATCTTCCTTGTCGTTTTGAATAACAGCTTCCTCCCTTTCTTCAACCGATAACTTCTCTCTCCTCTATAAGGTTATTATATTCACATATTCCCTAAATTCTTGCTTAGTTTATCCAAATAAAGCACCTAGATCTTAGGTTTTATAGAGGCAACCTTGGTTAAAGTAATGAATTTTATGAAGAAACCCACAAGATGTTGATACTCCTCTTATTGTTATTGTTTTAGAAATCTTAATGACGTGTGATCATGCTATGTAAAGTCATAATAACTGCTCCACTATTGATTATAAATATTCCCATATGAGGTATCTTGAGGCCAGTTTTCCTTTAAAATTATATGTCCCTATTTATAGTCTGATGCCTGATATTCATGATTTGGATGGCCACCATAACAAATGTCACAACACATTGTAAATACGTGTTAAGATTCTAAATATGTCACTATTCCTTTGTTCCAAGCTTTTAGAGAGCCATAAGTGATGGCATACCATAATCCTTATAAGAATACTGTCATCCCCATCCTTTTATTGTGTTTAGTGGATATAATAACGAACAATTAAATCCTAAAAATAAGCCTTAAACATAAGATCAAGAAAGAGAGCTCCAAAAAAACACAGAAAGAAAATAAAAGAAAATAAATGCAAAAGAAACAATTGGCTAGATTAATAGAAATTAAGTGTTCATAATATCCTAGTCCCTAAAAATAATGCCAAAAACTTTATTGACATTTGATTTATATTTTAATCCCAACACATGGTATAACTATAACTAGTACTCTCAAATACATATATCTATATTATGTAGTCTAACAAATTATAGTGATGATGTTAATCAAATTCAAAATTAAAATAATAAACTAAAATAAATCAACACAATGATCAACTAAAATGAAGATTAAACTAAAAAACAATTAAAGAAGATAGTGGTGCCTAGAATTTGAATCCTCCCAGAACTTCTCATGCAATTAGGACTTCATCCATTAATTTAATCTAGAGTTTGTTAGACCATGAAAATATGTCAATTATGCTAATATCTTTTTTAAAAGTATTAACAACTAATCCTAGGTTGATTAATTGAGGTCTCTTTCTAATTTAGACCCTAGAATTGTATTAATCAGTTTATGAATTTCATTATTAGGTTTGACCTTAATTCAGAAGATATATGTCAACCTATCTCTAGGTTTATATGTAACTCTTTTCAATTATGCTAAATCTATGCATATAAAGGATTTCTCAATCTTAGTTGTATGAATTCACACATGAATTAACATACTGACATTATTAATTAAAGAATAAATAAAAACACATAATTGAATCTTAATGAAATTAAAGAATAAAATAAATTAAAATAAAATCACTACAAGGTCCATCCCAGGGTTCTTCTAATCTAGGTGCCACCAAGGGTTTAATTCTTAATCATATCAAACATAAAATCAAAACTAAAGGAAAAAGCAAAAGGTCAAGGATAACATGATGAAATCCCTTTAATCTTTAACAACTTCTCTCTATATTGACGAAAATCCACTCCAAAAGGATTTACTTAGTTGTTCTTTATGCTTCCTGCTATTTTAGGGTTTCTTATTATGTTTTTCAAGTCTTTTCCTCATTTTTATCACTAAATCTTGACTTTTAAAATTTCAAATTCAAATTCTAGAAGATATATAAGCACCAACATAGGAATGTTAATGGCTGTGTACTTTAAATAGGTGTGCAATACTTTTTCAGAGCCAACATAATCATATAACATCAACACGGCCTACTTACAACTCAACAGGGGTATGTGCCTCATTAACATAGGCATGTCTTATAGAAATCAGTTAACATGCCTCTAATTCTTCAAACACGAACATATACTTGTCTTACACTGTATAACTTAGTCCAAAGTGCTACAAACTTACATGAATTTTTTCTTTTTGCTCCAAATAAGTGAATTAGTCTATAAAAACAAAATATTAACAACTTAACTACTAGAAATAAAAGCTTAAATAAACAATTAAAATGCACTAAATATAAGCTTAAAAATGACTAAATCAACATTTATCAGTTAACTTTTCTATCTTTGCCTATGAAAATTGATGGATTAAAATTAGTGGTTGATTTTCTTAAACTCATGCCAATTTTTTGGCACTAATTTCTTAATTATGAGTGTTTATTTTATATAAATTTAGCTATTGTTATATATAGTTTTTGATAATTGTTTAAAGAATTGTAAAATTTAAAATTTTTAATTGTTTATTTTAATTGGTAGTTGCGTAAAGAATTATAAACTTTGAATTTGAATTTATTAGGTCCAAATTAACTTGACTATAAAATTTCTATCTAATTTGTGGAATTTTATAACTATAATTTAATTTAATTTATTTTAAAATAAAACTATGAAACTTGGATTTGGATGTATTTTTCTAAATTGGAAAAAAATAAAGGAGTTCAAAATCACTAAATTTTAACCACATTTATGAATAAGAGCACCATAACTCTGTATCTTCTCATATGCCCATTAATTTTATTGATCCCCATAAATTAACATTTCCATTATTTGGGTACATATAACAATAGTGAGTTTCTTATGTTACTCAAACAATCTTATTTTTCACAATTTGACATCCTCTTTAAATGATGATGGTCTAGTTTTTTCTTATTTTCTACCTCAAATGTCGTTTTTCCGTCAATTTACATAATAAAGCTCTAGCATGTTGACTAACTATATATAGACTAGGTCTAATTGAAGTCATCAATAAGGTTTTAATACTATTTACACAATTGAGGAATAAAAACAGGAAATTATAAGTTCATTGATGGATATAAAATGCAACCCAATTTTTGTTTCATTTGTACAATGATCAATTATGTTGCATAAATATTATATTGTAGTATATCAAGTACAATACTATGGTATTCTTGTCTCAATTTTTACCCCCTCTCCAACATAAATATGTGATTTTCGATAGATTTGCAAGATTCTTCTATTGTTAAAAAATATGTTTAGGAACTAAAGTTCTAGTTATCTCTATTAAGACACATTAATAAGAGACTTCATAAAGAAAATGAACTACTTAAGTCACAAAAAAATATAAGGGACATTCTTCTAATGCAGGTTTATATATACCATTACCTATTCTTAATAATATTTGGAAGGGAAAAGGTGATTATAGATTTGCATAGTGGGGGATTAGTCGATCATCTTGGCGGGGATAAAACTCTTGAGGAAGTTTGTAAGAGGTATTTTTAACCTAAATTGAGGAAAGATATTGTTTCTATTGTTTTAAGGTGCCAAACTTGCAAAATTATAATGGACATTCTTCTAATGCGGGTTTATATATACCATTACCTATTCTTAATAATATTTGGAAGGATGTTTTATGGACTTTATATTAGGATTGCTAAGAATATAAAGAGGAATGAATTATATTTTTATTATGGTTGACAAATTTTTAAATATGGCACATTTTCTACCTTGTAATAAGATATCATAGGATACTTCAATAGTAAAACTATTCTTTAGAGAAGTGGTGAGACTCCTTGCCATTCTAAAATTTATTACATTTGATCTTAATATCAAGTTATTAAATCACTTTTAGAGAACTTTATAGGGCATGTTTAATTCGTCTCTTAAATATAGTAGTATCACTCATCCACATACTGATGGGGTAAATGAAAGCAGTGAATAAAACAATAGGTAATTTGGCAAGATAAAAATGTTATGAAAAGCCAACGAATTAGGATTTTTTTCATTGCCCAAGTTGAATTTGCCTATAATAATGATGTCTAACATTCTATTGGTTGTTCTCCATTTTTTATGATTTATACTAAAGTACCTAATCATGCTCTTAATCTTGTTAAATTCCCTAAAGGTAATAATTTCAATGTGAGTGCTAAAAAGTTAATCAAAGAGGCACAAGAAGGGCAAATAGAGGTGAAAGAGAAGCTTAAAAAGGCCAATGCAAAGTACAAGGATAATATTGAACAACATAAAAGAGATCAAGTGTTTGAAGTTGGAGACGAGTTTATGATATTCTTCAATAAGAATAGAATTATTAGGGGACATCATAACTTAAAGGTAACAAAATATGGACCATTAAAGATCGTGAGAAAGACCAACGATAATGGTTATGTCACTCAATTGCCTTTGTGGATAGGAAACATCAATCCTATATTTAGTGTTGCTAATATTTCACTTTATTTGCCTAATTGTAAGCTTGGATATTTTGACCATAACTCAAGGTGGAATTCTTTGTAAGTGGAGGTAACTGATGAGGTATCAAAACTCACAAATCTAGATTAAAATGACCAAGAATTCATGTTTAGAGTAGTCACAACCCTATTTCAAATAAACATCATATTTTAGAATTCTAGAATAAACTTCATAGTTTAGAATTCTATTTTAAGTAAACTTTATATTAAGGTATTATTTTTTTATTGCAAATAGTTGTAAGATGGCATAACTTTTTAACTTTTATTATTTTTATTATTTTATTAATAAATTTGACCTCTTTTAAAATTTTCTTTAAATTTTGGATTAGATTTTGAATATTTTTCTACTCTTGAATTAAAATTGGTTACTTCCGCACTTCGTCAACATTAATCATCAAGTTCTTAATAGACTAAAAAGCTATTAGAAAAAATGTAAATAACAGTCAAAATTTTCAGTTTATATGTTGAGTATATGACAATGATAAAGAATTCAACACAAGTTTAAGTAATCAAGTAATGCTAACACCATTGCCACTAAAAAGAAGCTTGAATGAAAATTTTATATTCTATTGACGTGTCCAGTACTGCTGAACATGTCAAAAAGAGCAATTATAAAAAATGTACAGCAGGACTACTAGTACTACCTCTAATGGTAGGACAGGTCGCTTAACCTAAAGCAAAAGTAACAGCCATATGGGAGTTCAGAAACCACATGGTCTTTGAACAAGAAGAGAAGTCAACAGTCATTTCAAGTGTTGCAAAAATCACTTCACAATTTAATGACTGCCCAGGTAAATTTAAGCTTGGAAGATATCTGTCTTTTCACTATTGGTTTTACCCTTCCTATCCATCAGAACTTACTCTTTTCTTTTCCTTTTTCATTAATTTAGTATTCATAGTCAGAACAGAAGTAATGCTTCTTCATTGGTTTGTTACAATACCGCCTAATGCACTTCGACGTATATTTATGGACCCTAATTAACTTGGTGGGAAGGGTTTTGAACTGCAACTAGCAACCTTAGTTAGGGTTGCAGTAAGGCTTTTTTTTTTCTTGTCGTTAATGCTATTGAGGGTTTGCAATTACAGTAACATCAAGTGGTAAGTCACTGAGACAGCAACGTCATTCAAACTTCAGTATATGTTACTTAAAATCCTGAGCTGGAGTTACTGCAGACTGTTATACAAGACAATTTGTACTGTTATATTAGTATCTTAATGAAATCTAACAAAAGCAAAAGCAACATGTCACCGATATACTAGCAAAGGGATAATTATAAGTTGAGGAGACAGTCACAAGCAAATTGAAGGAGACAGAGAAACAGAAATGGAAAGTAACTTTGAGAATCTCCTCTCATAGATGTATACAGACTATCTAAAAATCTAAACCCACTTATTTTCTAAATTTCTATTGCAATTTTACACAGATTAAAAAAGCCTGCACAACTTTATGGACGGGACAAGGATTATAAAGGCGCGAAAGCTAAATGTGGCATTGGAGATGTCCTCTTTGTAGGCCTATTGAAAATGGGTCTTATATTCTCACTAGTTTTGTGCATCAAGCCAATCTGAAGCACCCCTTTTTCTTAATGGCAAGGTGCAGGGCAGTAAAGATAGATTGGAGGTTTACCTGTGAAACCTTATGATCAAGTGTAACAACTCATGTCCTTTCAAATTCAAGAGACTAGTTATCTATGCCTTTTGTAGAGATGAAATTCCACTTTTTGGCAGCTTCTCTAGCTGTCTTCTGCTCTTTGAGGTCAGAGAATTAATGGGATTATTTTAGATTTTCAGGTGGTAAGTATTACCGTAGGCATTTAAGATAAAGTAAGCGCCTTTCGACATTTGTGTGAGATGCGTATATCTGTTCATATATAGTGTGACAAAAACCATTCTGATCAGAGATTTAAAAACATAAGCTGATACATTTAGGAGTTTTAATACATCCTTTAAGAGCCTATTTAAGAAATCAAAGTTCTGTTGTCTAGTAAGTAGTAACTCTCAGAGGTATACCCAAGATTTTTGTTCTCCTCGCTTGATAATAGCTATGGAGTCTTCCAAAATCATTGGAAGCACAGACGAGAGTAACAGTAGTGAATCAGGGTGGACTACGTACATTGGCTCCCCATTTTGTGGTGATGATGTTGAAGAATGCAGATACAAAGGAGCCAACATCGATGATGTGAATCATAAAAACTCCAATCATGCAGACGAGAGTGACGATTCTATGGCTTCTGATGCTTCTTCAGGCCCAAGCCACCAAACCTGGACTCTTTTTAAGCACAGTGAAGCTGTAGTTGCAAGCAATAGCTTTGAGAAGAAGACTAGGAAGTTGGTGGAGATCAAGGAAAAGGCTAAAAGTAGGAGAAAGAACGAGAAAGATGAGATGGTGATTCTGGGGCAGAAGGTCACTCCCTCTACTCGAAGTGGTTCGAAGGTAAGAAGGAACAACAGGATGGAAAATGAACGTAAACATGCTGTGCTTTAGTTATTATTTTGCAGGGGCCAAGCATGGAGTGAAAATGTAGTGCAGACAAGAAAAAGAAAATCCAACTTTTGATTCTGGTATCTGTTTTGGAATTTCTGATGTATTAAGTTCAATCATGAAATGTAATGATATCAGATTCCTATTAATTCAGATGTTAAATTATTTCGCACTCACAGAGCAGTAGTTAATTGTTAATATTGCTATACGATAGGAGCATGATTGTACTCAGTCTCATGCATGCCTGGACTTCGCAGGATCTATAAAAATAGTTACCCTTTTCCTTTTATGATTATACGGTGTTCATAGTCAATGATGCTACCTTTAGGATGGATAATTCCGCGGTCTGAGATTTTTTACCATATTTCTTCCGTGCTGACCATTATTTCTCCAGTAATTCATACACATATCATCACCAAACATCTAAGATGGGGCTATTGATTAAGTTTTTGCAATGAACAATGGCCACTGCATGTGGAAGCAAATTCAAGCAAGTAAATGCAGAAGGACCGCAATGATATCGGAAAACCGACAGTGAACAGGGAGAACTTGCCTAGCGAATCACCTGAGCTACATTCAAAAAGATTTTCAAATTCTCAAAATTAAATTTTATTGAAATTTGATTAGACGAGATTGAGATAAGAATCAACAACATTATCAAGTTCATTTTATAAGGTAGAATTGAGTTAAACTCAACAAACCCACTAAATTCACTTAACTTAAATTTATTAAAATTTATTGTTAAGTTCAGTTAGTCACATTTCATTGAAATTTAATAAGACAAGATAAAAGTTAGATTCAATAGGTCTATCAAGTTCATTATATTTGAAACACCAGCAATTTTTAAAAATACAAAAATTACATTTAATAGCCAAATGCACTTAAATCATTCTTACTTCTTACACCACTTTAAAGGAGAAAAAGTAAAAATAAGGAAAAAAAACATTTGAGTTAGATCAAACTCAAAAAAAATATTACTACATGCACACACACCTATACACACACACAAATCTGCAAATGACATCTACTTTTTATCTAAGAAAACTATATTAAGTGTTGCAAGAATTGGATTAGTGGTTTGATATGAAATATCATTTTTAGTTCCTAAAGATTAAAAAGTGTCCCAAGCTAAAGGAGTTTCTTGACATCTTTACTAACCTTGAAGTTTTAAAGAATAACATGTTAAGCACCTGAAATCTCTTCTAGTGACACCATTTTTAAGCTTCTAAAAAATTATTAGCAATGTGATTTTCAAAGATTGGTGAAAAGTAGTAGTTTAACATATAATAATCAATGAAAAAAGGCAACCTATGGTTGAAAGATTCCCTTTCTCTATTAATATTATAAAGATGAGAGTCATCAGCTACCCCTATTGCAAGTAATCCCTTGAATATGCACTCCATAGAGGCTAGAAATTAGCTTATATGAATTTTTATTAGCCTTCCAACCCCAAAATTCTTGCAATAATTTATAAATTTGGCATTAGATATATACATCAATAAAACTACATTAAGGTCAAAACTAAGCACTAGATCTATATACACTTCATTGATTACCAACACATCAAATGTATCTATTACGTATGAATCATATGCATGGACACATAATCTTAAAGAATTTATGAAAGAACACAGGTGTATCTTAGAAGTATTTAGGCAAACACAACCCAACACACATTCTTATTCTAGGATGTAGTCTTCCCTATAATGCAGAGGTGAGATATTGGTAAGTACATGGTTAGGTTAAAGGGCGTGTTGAATGGTGGAGTAGTTTTCGAAGAAGTATATGACCTAAAACATAGGACATTTTTACCCTTATTCCTCTTTGGAATGAATTACAAAGAAGCAATAGAGAACACAAACTGGAATATGAACATGTTTGTGCTGTAAAGAAACATTGCAAAATATGACCTACAATATAATTGTGTCCCATATCATATTAGCAACAGATTGCATTACATGGAAATTCAAATTTTGGTGTAATTCTATATTTGGAAGGACTCTATGCCATATTAGAGTTGTGTTTAAAATAGATTGGGTATGGTAAATGCAATTTGTGTAGGATTGTACCATTTAGGATTTACATATAGATATCCTTGTCTGTAACTCTGGATCACTAAATTGAATAATAGTGAAATGTGGTTGCTTTTCTCTAGAGGATGTAGGCATGCCAATTGGTCAAAACTTGTTAAAATTCTTCTTATGTTTTTGTTGTTTTATTTCATACTACCTTATTCTTAATGCATTCTTTCCTAACAAGTGTTATCAAAGTCAAGTTGAGGTAGCAATAAATTTAGTTGCAGAGTTCTAAGTGGGAAAGTTCAATAAAACTAAAAGTTTCAAATTGTAGAAAATAAGAGTGAAGGATTTATTAATATAGTACAACATGCTGAAGGGGTTGTATGAGACTAAGTCAAAATACATGGATGCATTTAACTAGGAAGGGTTACATATACGAGTAAATGGAACCATTCGACTATATCTAACAGACGATTTTATGTATGAAATTATAGATATTATTTCCCTTATGAAGATTTGGAAGAACAAAAAGAGTTGATATATCCAAAGTATCTCACAATAAATTGTATCTAAAGTAAAGACTTTATAATCTGAATGAAGGAACAAGCTTAGAACAATACATCAATGCATCTAGTGACCTTCTAAGACACGAGCTGAATATTATGGATGGTGATAAAGCAATTATCTTGCTTTGTTCTTTACCTCCTTCTTACGAATATCTGGTTATCACACTCATATTGGGCAAGGAGATAGTTGGTCTATAAGATATAACCTTTGTGTTATTGGCCTACAACCAACAAAGATAAAACTAGTGACAACTCTCAAGGTGAAGGCATATTGTGAGGACAAATCATGATTGCAAGAGAAAGCAAAGGAAACATGGCTCATATAAAAGAAGTTCTAAGTTAAAATTTAATGGTAGAAAGATAGTCTAGTTTTATAAATGCAAGAAAATGGATATATTAGAAGGGATTATCCAAACAAGAAGATGTAGGGTAATGAAAGGAAGTAAAATGACTCATTTAAATATGAAAATATAGTGTAAAGTGAGTATTTAAATTACAGTAACAAGATGGTCACATCACATGACATTAAACAAGGATTGATTTTGTTCATACATGTCAGGAAACTTTGGCATTATCCAATTAGGAGATGGTAAAGCCTATGAAATTTTTAGAACATGATAGGTTAAAAGAACACAATAATAGGTAGCTAAGTTACTAGAGTAGAGTCAAAGGAAGACAGTACTACATTGTGGCATATACAACTGGGTCATCTTATTGAGGGAAGGATAAAGGAACTTTACAAAGAGATCTTATTGAAGGGTGTTAAACGTTGTATGTTGACTTATATAAGTCTTAAGAGCTTGGTAAATGGTCTAAGGTCACATTTAAGATAGATAAGTATAAGACTTAAAAGAATTCTAGATATATGCATATTGACATAATAATCCGCACTGTAGAGTTTTTGTTGGTTAAATCTCATTATTTTGTTACCTTCATCAATGAATTCTTCAAGAAAGCTTGGGTGTACTTCATAAAGTAAAAGTCTAAGCTCTTTGTTAAGTTCAAGGTACGAAAAATCGAGGTAGAGAATTAGGCAAGAAGAAATATCAAGTATCTGAGATTAGAAGAACTGAGCAAATATATTCATAATTACAAAAATTTTATAAAGACCATGGCATTTGGAGGCATTATATAGTTTGCAAAACACCACAGCAGAACGACATTTTAGAGATGATCAATATATCTAAAGGTTCCCTAAAATTTTATAGACATAAGTAATGAGTATGACGTGATACATCATTAATAGATTACAAAGGACTTCACTGGATATGATATTGATAAAGGAGGTATGGGCATGGAATAAGGTAGTTTTTTAAGGTTTAAAGATATTTTGTTATCTTCCTTATATACTAATTTTTTTATTATAAGAAGTCTAAACTGGATCAAAAGCCAAAGAAGTGCATCTTCCTTGGCTATCCAAAAGGTGTCAAGGGATACAAGTTTTGGGACTTGATAGAAAAAAAAAAGGTGGTGATTGTTAAGGATGTAGTGTTTGATGAGCACTTTATATTGAAAAAGATACACAGAGAGGATGTCTCAAGGTCAGCAGAGCATAGCACCAACTCAAAGGTGGTATAAGTAGAATTAGAAGAAACTATGACAAATATCAGAGAGGTTAGAAATTCTAGCTCGAGAAATAAAAGATCTATGTCAGTTGAAGAGAAACATCACAATATAGTTACAAATAAATAGACACACTTTTAGGTCACCAATTAGATATAATTCGAAAGACTTGATATCCTTTGCATTTATCATCAGTAGTAGGGACCCTACTACTTTTTAAGAGGCTATGAATAATCCAAAGAAGCGTAAAGAGATGGGTGATATGATGGAAAAACTGAAATCTCTAAAGAAGAATGGGACATGAGAGCTAGTGTAAACTTTCAAAGGGAAAATGTTATTAGGTGTAAGTGGGGTATACAAATGAAAGCCAATAACATTAAAAAAAAAGAGACAACATTTTCATAATGCAATTAGTAGTAAAAGAGTATGCATAATATAAGGGATTGGTTATAATGAGATTTTGTCCTTAGTTATTAGACATACTTCCATCAGGATAATAATAGAGTTAGTAGCTAATTTTAGATATATACTTAGAGTTATAAATATCCAGATAACTTTTCTTTATAGTGACTTAGAGGAGCAGGTTTATATAAAGTAGCCTGAAAGGTTTAGTTAATATAAAATAGAGCATCTTGTTTATATGATTTAAATTAACTATAAGATATGTAAGTATGATTTTTGTGTGTATCTTAAGAACCTTGATGATGATTCATTTATTTTCCTACTATTATATATTGATGATATGTTGATTTATGCAAAAAGTATATAGAATGTAAATGAACTAAAGACTTTGTTAAAAAAAGAATTTGAGATGAAAGATTTGGTTGCTACCAAAAAAATAAGATAAATGGGGGTTCATAGGGATATGAGCCCTAAAAACTTATGCTTTCAAAATAGTTATATTAAGAAGGAGTTAGATAAATTTGGAATGAGCAAAGCAACTTTGGTGAATACCTCATTAGCAAATTATTTTTAGATTTCCCTCGATCAATATTCGAAACTAAGTGCAAATGTTAAAGACATGTCTAAGATATCATATGTTAGCACTGTAAGATGTTCAATGTATATAACAGTTTACACTAGGCCAGATACATTAGGCCAAATTTGACTCATATTGTTAGTCATGTTAGTAAGTACATAGAAAAACCTAGAAAACAATATTAGGAAGTATTCAAATGAATATTCAAGTACTTGAGAGGTATAAATATCTATATCATTATGTTTAGTAGTCAGTAGGGTAATCCTTTAGTTATGGAGTATATGGATTTAGACTATGCAAATGGATTGCGTAATATAGGGTTTAATATAAGGGATTGTTTACTATTGCAAGGGGACCTATTTGTCAAAAATTAATGATTCAATTTATGGTTGCATTATCTATAATTGAAATAGAGTACGTAGTAGTGACTGAGGCTACTAAGGAAGAATTATGGATTATAGTGCTAGTGAAGGAAGTAGGCATCGGTCAGGTAGGGTTTGCATATACTATGATAGTTAAAGAGCCATTAGCAAAGAACTAGGTGCATCATGTAAGAACAAAGCATATAGATATGAGATTTTACAAGATCAAGGAATTAATTGCATATGGTCAAATCTTGTTGAAAAAGGATCACACTTTAGAGAATGCATCTAACATGTTGATAAACTCGGTTACCATAGATAAGTTCAAGTATTACTTAGAGTTAATCATTGTCTTTAGATGTTAGATATGACTATTCATCAAATGGAGATTATTGTGTATAGCTCATATACATAGGTGAACAATCTTTAAGTGTTTCTAGAAAAAAAAACAAGATTATTTTAGGAGTTTTTGGGTGAACAAGGATGTGTGTCAAGGTATGCTATTCTCGTAAATGCATATACAATTTGACCAAAATGTGTATTGAATGGTAAAGGAGTTTTCGAAGAAGTACATAGTATAGAACACAATCATATCTAGACCTGTATTCATATTTAATATGAGTTTTAGATAAAAAACAAAGAATATGGCCTAAAACACTAACATGTTTATCCTTGTTTACCTTAGTAGAAAGAAATAATGTATTATTTTTATAATGGATTGTCTTATTTGAACATACAGGTTTTGGCATAATTCTACTTTTAGAAGGAATTTAAACCATATTAGAATTACATTTAAAATATGTTAAGTATGATATGGAGCAATTTGTGTAGAATTATATTTGGTATATTTTACACAAAAACATTTTTATAAACCTAGATCATTGGATTAAATAATACCAAAATATAATTTCTTTTCTCTTAAAGGTATAGATATAATAATAGTAGAACTTCATTAAAATTCTTCTTTGTGTTATTATTGTTTTCTTTCATATTAATCTATTCTTATATCATTCTTTCTAAATAGTATCTTATCTTCCAACATGGCCACACTTTCCATGTATCAAAGATTTGTACATCCATAGTTGTAAAGACCTTACATCTTTATTTAAAAAGAGGAGTAGAATCATTCAAAAGCTTAACATCTCTAAAGCTACTATCTTATCCTTATCTGAAGAAGGAGAAGAATCATTTACAAGCTTAACATCTTTGAAACTATTATCCATTTGAGGCTATAAAAAGCTTTATGATTCTTTTAAATTGAAAGAATAATATTAATTTAAGGCAAAAGCCTGGGGGTTACACTAATTAGTTTATAAGAAGCCATAGTTTCAAAATACATAGTAAGACAAAGACATTTATCAAGCTTGAGTACAAGAGACTAAATATGAATTACACAAAAATGTCCCTAGTCTTCCATCATTAGGCTAGCAACCCAGCTCAATGGTCATAAGTTGTTAATGTTAGATGAAAGGGAAACTTAAAGAAGCCAATTCAAATATAGTCTATAGGAAAGCTTGAGTTAAGTCCATCTCACCATAGCTATCTCTCAGATAAAGTTTAGATTTCTAAATTAGAACTTTTGGATTCCAGAGCTCAGACCCTTGAAAATGATGGGGTTCTTCTCTTTTCATAGGTTATAAATTATACATCCTATTGTTAGCTGAAGAAATCTAATGTCATCCTTATCCATGTTCTACAATTTTAGAATTCGTTATACTATATCCTTTCATTCCTTGAAGAGGTAGTGACCTCCACATCTTTAACAAGACATCTTGCCATATAATACTTAAGAAAAAGCAGTCAAAATATAAGTAATTAACAATTTCAAGGTAAGAGTTACAAAGCTCATAACTTAAGTTCACAAGGGCCATATTAGAAACTTTAATTCTATCATATGTTGAGAGGCTTTCTTTCACTGATAGCCACAATACAAAGGAAAATTTTTGGAAGTATAAGCTTGTTCCATACTAAGTTTAGCAAAGAAACCTTAGGAGCAATAAGTCTCAAAGTCTCCCTACAGGATTTTTTATGAATACCCTCAAAAAATGTCTCATCCAAATAACTCTATCTTTTATAGAGTGATTAGGGGAATAGGTAGCAAAATAGTTATAAAGTACATTTGCAAATCTATTTGACCCATTAAAGTTGATCAAGAATCTCTCTTTTCAAATATACCCCGATAGTTTTAATAAGAGAGCTTCCTAGATGATATTAGGACTCCAATGTATTTAAATGTAAGAGGAATAAAAGCCATCCTAGTTATTCTTTCTATTTCCTTTATTATGCATTCACTATGCTTAGAGACTATAAAAGAGCTCTTCTCCTTATTAATGCACAAGCCTAAAAGTTTACTGAATTCCTCTAAAGAACTCATCAAGCACTGAATGGATGGTTTGATTACACTAATAAAAAAATGGATATCATCATAAAAGGTTAGGTGAGAGATTTCTAGCATAGCATATTTCCTATGGCATTTAAAATCGCTATCCCTACTCATGTTCCTTCTGATAATTTTGGAAAGTACCTCCATTGATATAATAAAAAGGTTAGGGGATAATGTTTCCCTTTTCTGTAAGCCTCTAGCCCCTTAAAATACAAGTGTAACTTCACCATTCACAAACACACTAAAAGAAGTTGTAGTTATCCATTCTTAGATCTAAGAAATATACAACCTTGGAAACCCTATAGCCTTTAGAGTTTGAAGTATTCAGCTCCATTATAAGGTATTAAAAGTTTTATGTATATCCAACTTGAGTGAATAACTTTTCCTTGACCTTAAGATGGTAATGCACTAATACTTGAATAGATCCTGGGCAATTAAAATATAATACTTGAATAGATCCTCGGCAATTAAAATACTATCTCCTATATATCTTCCCTATATAAATGATGATTGAGAGTTATTAATCAAGTATGACAAAACTTGATTAACCTTATCAGCAAATATCTTTGAAATGATCTTATATAATGTATTACAACATCAAATTGACTTGTATTCTTTAAGGGACATAGGATAAGAGTTTTTGGGGGTCACGAAAAGAAAAATTTTGTTCCAAGCTCTCAACACTTTAGAGGTAGAAAAGAATCCCTTAATAGCATCGCTTACATCCTCTTTGATGAGGCTCTAAGCTTTATGGAAGAAAAAACTATTAACCCTATCTCATCCAAGAGCTTTGTTAGGTTAATACTAACACTACCATTTAATCTCCTCAGTAGAGATAGGCCTGCATAGAGGCTTACAATAAGAGTTAGTGAAAAGCATATGGCTTTGCCAAGATAGTTACTAACTTCACTTAAGTGTTTGTGTGATGGTTTATCCAATAGATTTGGAGTCTTTAGACCACAAAGAGACACTAACGAGCCTTACATCACTCAAGGAATGTAATTGAGATCGACATCAATCAAAGCTGACTAAAAATCCAATCTTTCCTATATTTTATAATATTTTGTTCATTAATTTTTTCTTTTTGGCAGTACAATACAGTCTTAAACTGAACTCACAACAATCCAAAATCCTGGAGCTAGTGTTAGGGGTAAAGGCAGCCTAGTAAAATTGTCTTTATCGCTTTAGATCCTCAACAGAGTTTTAGCTGCTTAAAGTGTTACCAAATTGAATTGTAATTCACCAAAACACTACCATAGTGATATCTTATATTTTTCATTTTTAGCTTGAATTCTAATCAAATATGATCAAGAATTTTAATGTCATAGATACCATATATATTGATTCAGTATGTATTTATATACTGTGGTTTTATTTTCAACATGTGTTTACATATATGACACCATTTGATAACATCCTCTTATACTTGTCATCATGTTCCATTATTTTGGATGTAAACCTATAATATAGAAATTTATATTTAAATTTGAACATTTGAAAATCTAAATATTGAGTATAAATTAATTATAATTTATTACACATTCATCAGATTCTACATGATGACATTACTTGAATTAGAATTGGGTTTGCAATCAACAATATTCATCTATTTAAACATTATCTCCATCTAAATATTTATCTTTATAATACCTTTCTTCGAAGCTTATCAGACTTTTATATGACATAACATGACTTGATGTTATTTGAACACTTGAAGATAAATTTTTGGACATTAATCAATTTTATTGTTAATGTATAATACAAATATAAATAAGCTAACAAACTAATTGGCCACGATCTTTTAAAATATTGAGAATAAAAAATTGTGTAAATATTACAACCCATAAAGTTTTGTATTTGTTTTTCAATCATTTTTATATTCCCTTTATTTTAACTTTCAATAAATCGATTGTAATTCTTCTATTCAATACTTTTAAGTGTGTAATTAAATAAAAGAAATATGAAAGATGACTCTCTCTTCCACTTTTGACAACGGAACTTTTGGATATAATTTCTTTTAAATTCCAGTTATCTGTTAAAGAAACAAACTAAGTGAGAAATATCCTGCCTAGTTTTGAACATGGCATTACCTCTTGCCACCACGTCCTCTTTGATCAACAATAACTTTTATTCACCTTCCTTCAACCACACAAACTCCACCTTACATTCTTCTAACAAGTTTGCACTTCCAGCCTCAAAACTAGTCACTTATTCAAGATGTCATTTAATTATCAAACAAAAACCTCAAACTTAAGACACCTAAGATTCTTTAAATTGAACTTTCAAAGAATTTATTGAATCAAGAAATTGCTCCTGTTGCCAAGAGAATGACCTTATTTCAGGTTGTGGGACACTAAACTAAAATACATTGCCTTGACAATAAGTGGTGATCCTTATGTGATTTCAACTCTCTTAAAAATTCTATAATCTAGAGCCATTAAATGTAGTAGCACTCTTGTTGGCTATTTTTCTAACAAAATACTTTCCTTTCCCCTAATGAAAAATTAGGTAAAAGATAGATGGAATAGCTTAGGACTTAAGAGAATCCTCACTAGTAAAGAGGATTCCTTCTTGTTCAGCTTCACTAGTGAAATTAATGCCTTAAAAACTTTTGAGAAAGGTGCTTAGCATATCAATGGAAAGCCACTAATTCTTTAACAATAGAAACTAAGTATGATCCTAGACAAGAATAAACTGAAAGTGATTCCTATTTAGGTCCATGTATACAAAATTCTATTAGAATAATGGAGTACCCTAGGATTAAGCTACCTAGCTAACTTTAACATAAAGCCACTTAGAATGGATGAAAACACTACTTTCCTAAGAACAAAAATATATGCTAGAATATTTAATGAAGTGAAAATAAATAAGGAACTCCTGATACCCTAAGACTAAAAATATTGGAAGAAGATGGTGCTCTAATGGAATTTGAAATTTCAATGAAAGCATCCTAAACCAAAGCCATTCCACCCAAGGATATTTTGAGGAACTAACAACAAATGATAATCCTAATAATAATATGGAAATAGAGTAGGTGAATGCTATTGTGGACAAAAAAAAAAGAAAAAGGGGATAGAAATTTAGATAATGGAGCCTCAAATGGAGAATAATGTACATGAGTCTAACTTACCAGTAAATTCCTTTGATTTCTAACAACAGGAGGCTATAGATGATGATGATATAGAAGAGAAGAAGAAGAAAATTTTAGAGAAATGAGACATGGAGACTTCTCATGAGGAGTTCATTACCTAAGTTAAAGATTTGTCTTAGGCTAAAAATACTAATGATGTAACACTAAGTGTTACTCATAAAGAGGAATTCTTATTTGGAAGTAGGAGAAGATCTGGGAGGAAAAATAGAGGAAAGGCTCTGAGTACCCTGAAGAAATGATCCCAATGTCTATAATAGCTTGGAATGTAAAGAGTATTGATTTATTTAAAAAGTAAAAATTTATTTTTGACTTTTTGAATACAAAAGATCTTATGTTAGTTGGCTTACTTGAAACAAGAATCAAGGAAAATAATCTCAAATGAAGCACCTAGTCTTTTCAGAATTCTTGAATCATATTGACAAATCATCAACATCATATCAATGGAAGAATTATTATGGCTTATAATATAATTATGCTAAAGGTCACTAATGTCGAGTATTCTTCCCTATTAGTACATTTATTGGTTGTGCATAGTCTTTCTTCCTCACCAACACAAATGGTGATGTGTAAGGGTGAGGTTGTGCCTTATAAAGCCTTGCCTCAACAATTCTTAGATGGCTTTGTCAATGATATTATTCTGTTCTCTGAAGTAGTAACAGGGACAAATATTTACGGGGTTTTCCCTTCATTTAACGTGATCATATGGTCCTAGTCACATCTTGGTGGCAATATGCAAGGTTTTTAGAACCTTGCCCTGAATTTTGCTAACAAGGTGTATAATTCCTCTGATGGTTGAATCTACTCCTCCAATTTCATGTTCTCGAGTTGATGTTCTGCTTCGTGGAGCAATTATATCATATATAAGATACTTGCGGGTTCCTTTTAATAGTTTATTCAGCCCTTTGCTTGACACCATTTAAACTTCCTTTAGACTGTTTCTGGATAGCTTCACCACTTTGCCTTACTAGTTAAATTCCATAGCCTCTTCTTGATGTTACATAGCACATCATTAATGGTTGCTAACTACTACACCCCAAAAACCATATCACAATTGCTCAATACTATTACCAGTGCATCTATGGTGACACTCACACTTTGCATTTTCCATTTAAATTCTTGGTAACTTTGGTGGCATCGGAGCTTGAGTCTTTTGCGTACTGTGATTTAAATATTTGGTATAACCACCAGTTATCTAGGAAATTATGGGTACTACCATTATTGACTAAGATTTGTATTGGTTTCCTCTAATGATACCTTGTAAGCTTCATTTGTTTATATTCCTTTTTATCCATTCCTCCAATAAATACCTAGAATGACGTATCAGGGGGGCCCACTCTCTTTAATAATTTCTTTGTCCAATCCTATTGATACCACCTTATTACCCTCTTCTTCTTCTACCATGAGGCCCAACCCTAAGCAAGGATAAGAAGGGCACCTGCCTAAAGCCCACACTTGTGAAAAACAAAATAAGCCCTATTCTTGACTCTTATAAAGAACAAAATGAGACAAAATAAAGTCAACTCTTGACCCTCATAAAGAGCAACAAAAAGGGCCCATATTTTACCTCATTTTGTTCTTTATGAAGGCCCACTCTTGACCCTCATAAAGAATAAAAAGAGGCAAAATAGGTACCTTTTTTAACTTTCATAGGGCCTATAAAATTTTAGGAACAACCCTGCCTACCACATATAGCTGAAGTTGTTTCTTCTTACACCTGTACCTTAGGAAATATCTCGCGTCACACTAGAAGAGCATATTCCCTTGGCATGTTTCTTGTTGAAATCCTTGTTACTCATCGTCTTGGTTAGGTGGATGCCCCTTGGATTGTTGCCTTAACAAGAGACCCCTGGTGACATCATGGTAGGTAGTAACCCTTTCTTTGGCCCAGGGTTGATTATGGTTCTGCCTCTAAATCCTCTTACATAATTAGTGTGCCCTCACAACTAGAAGTTTTGGAGGTTCCCCTTCAAAGGTGTAGCTTGAACTGACATTACGGTTTCCTACTTCCTGGCTAAAGAGTACGTATGTTGAAGGCTCATCAAGTCTAGGAGTCTAACTATCATCTCTAGTTTTAGTTATAGCCCCTTCAATAAAAACCTGATAAGCATTTCCTCAGAAAGGTTGAGCTTATTTAAGTATCCCTTAAAGTTAGTGCAATATTCTCACACAGGTTCTTGTTATCGAAGCTCCTTGAAATCTCCCACTAAATCTTCGAAGATTTCTTCACCAAATCTTTGTTTGATCAGGTCTACAAGCTCTTACCATTACATGAAAGCTTGTTGGTGTCAATTTTTCTTAAGTAACAAGTACCATTCTTGGGCTACCCCTTTCAGATGCATAGCAGCCATCCTACCTTCCTCTCGTTCGGCGTCTTGTTGATCGCGAGGAGTTTCCAGCATTTATACCCTCAATTTTTCACCCCACTTTAAATTGATCTTGATGAAGCCTATAGGAGTGATATAACTCTCCCTAACCGATCCTCCTTTTGGAGGAGGGGGTATCGGTCCCTTCCCAGATGAACTAGGGTTTGTTCCTCATAAGTTGGTAAGACATTGTCTTTAACTTTCTGAGCTCTTTTTCCTACCTCTCTGTTTGGCTTTGATTCTCATAGAGCAGTTTTTCATTTCTCAGTTGGTTTTCTAATAAGTTAATAATTTACATATTAATTTGGAGAATTTTTGGAGCATATTGGATCAATATTGTTTTGATTATGGTATTTTTACATTAGTTTTTGAGGTTAAAAGATGTGGAACTATTTTAGAAAGAAATGCAGAAAGTGAATAGCAGAAACTACACAACAGTTGGTCACTTCAAAAACGCATGCCAGCAGCCACAACATCTGGAACAAACAAAGCGTGCACCAAATGTGAGAAAGAAGACAACCTAGGGATTACACGCAGTAGTTGGAACAGCCCACCAATCACACCAGCAAAAAAATAGAGAAGAAACAAAGAAAAAGGTGGCTAAGAAAAGAGAGGGTTGCGTTTGTCTTGAAAAGGAGAATGTGGTGCTGGTTTTTGTTGAAAAAAAGAAGTAAAGAAGCAGCTGTGTTTTTTAATAAAAACAAGAGAAGAAAGAGGCGTTTTTGAAGAACAAAAGAGGGCTGAAGGGGTGTGTCGTGGCTGTGGGGGCTGCATAGTTTTAAAGGAGTTTTGGTTGATTGTGAAAAAAAAGTCAACAAAAGGGGGCTGCAGAATTTTTAAAAGAGAGGAAGAGATGCGTGAGTGAGAGGGCTGGTTTCTATTTAAGTTAAGTCAAAAAAGGGGGTTGTAAGGATTTAAAAGAAGAATAAAAACCAAAAAGAGAGGGGGAGTTTGTGAGAGAAGATGCGTTGGTTTTTGGGTAGAGAGAAGAAAAAGTAAGAAGCGTTGAGAGTTTTTAAAATAAGAAAAGAAGAGTGGGTTTTGGGGGAGAATGTGCGTTAGTGGAGTACGGAGAAGAGAGGCGTGATTTTTTTTAGGAGAAGAAGGGTGAGAGAGAGTTTGCGTGTTTGCGTGAGAAGAGAGAAAAAAAGAAGCTGCAGTAATTGAGATGAGGCTGCATAAATATATGGAAAAAAAATGAGAAAAGAGCTGCTATGTTTTTGTGAAAAGAAGAGCTGCGTGAGCAGCTATGATGGGAGGTTTTAAGCTGGATCTTGTGGCTAATCAATGTTGGGTGTTACTCTAAACTTCTCCATACGTATGCGATGATCGTGGAGTTTTACACCTGTAGTTTTCCAACATTTTTCTTCTCTCTAAACTTCTTCCGTAAGAACAATTTTTCTTTTTAATAATATTCATGTGTTCTTTAGTTTTTATGGCTTGTAACTAAATTTTTATTCTAGTTAAAGGACTGTATTGAAGC
>JAOQMM010000006.1:16753446-16765177 GCA_027563515.1 Erythroxylum platyclados
GCAATCACAAACACTTTTTTGATTATGGATCTACTACCAGAAATTCAATGCGTAATCTTAGCATTCAATGTGTATTCTTGAATAATCTCATTTTTCAATTATTCAACCATTTCATTTTCCCTCTCACATAGACTGCTGCTATCCCTCTCACACGTGAAGGTCCTTCGTTTTGTTTAGAGGATCTTGGTCTTAGGTATGCTATTGATCCTCAGGGAAGCATCACCCCTTCATTTGAGGTAAGAAAAATAGGTAAAGTCGTTCGTTTTTATTTATGTAGTACTAACTAATAATATTTGCATTGAATATTTATTTTTTTTTAAAATTTTAGAATAAGATGCAAGAGTTATTGCAAATATCAATGTTTGAGGGAAATGAGGTAAATGTAGAAGACATTAGCAATTTCGTGCTTGGTACATGATCCAGATATATCAAAGGCCTTAGGTTTAGCCCTAAGCCAACATCAACATACATTAAACGTCTTGAAGAGGAAAACAAGTCACTTAAGGTTAAATTACAACATATTGAAAAAATGGTGGCTAAGCATAAAAAGTACTTCAAAAAATTACTTGGCTCTGATTATGAAAGCAGTGAAGATGAAAACGAGTCTGAGTGATTTATATTATATCTTATAAACTAATCTTTGTATTTATTATTTTGTATATAAATATTTTTGAAGTTGTAATTAAAATCTTATACACAAACAAATTTAATAATATTTTATTTTTTTAATACAATGTTTCAAATTACCAATTATTTTTGTATAATAAATTAACAACAAAATCTAAATATTATATACAATAATATGGATTAAAAATGTAACAAATAATTATAATTCAACATGGTATAACATTTCATCAAAATTTATATTAAAAATTTGACTATATTTTACAAAACGTAGCTAAAAATATTTGGTTACGTTTTCAAAAATGTAGGCAAAACTTTTTGGCTACATTTCCATAAACGTAGCTAAAAACATTTGATTACGTTTCCAGAAACGTAACTAAAAACTTTTGGCTACATTTCTGAAAACATAGCTAATAATTTTTAGTTGTGAAAACTAAGTGTAGCTAAGGTATTGGTGACGATTTCTCAAAACTTCGCTAATAGTTTTTCACTACAAAAATAAATTATAGGCAAAAATTATTAGCGACGATTAATGAAAAACGTCACATATAGTTTTTAGTTAAAGAAATTTGACGACGTTTTCGGCGACAAATATAATTTGGTGCTAATGGCTATTAAGAACGATTTTGAGGCTTTTCACGACAATTTTGGGAATTTTAGCGATGATTTTTTTGTAGCCAAATTTTCTTTTTGTTGTAGTGCTGGCAGGTATGTGCTTAGTGCACTTTTGATCTTTGTCTGCAGAGCTACTTGTGCAACATACATCCGTCATAATTGTTACATTACCGGACTAACCATGAGACAGGTCCATATTGCATGCTTTTGCGTTTTCCTTTTTTTTGAAACACTTTAAACTACTCACGTGTAATTTTCTATTGTCTATATACTATCATTCAAAGTCATCGCTCGGTCTATTATATCATACTATGCTGAGGTGTTGGTTCTTGATTTTTTCTGCAATCATATTTCTTTAAGTTTTGCAAAAATGTAGAACAGCCAAATTAGGTAGCCTAATTGTAGTTCACATTTCAGCTCAAGTTTCTGGCAAAAGGCCCTTGGCTTGGCATCTGGAAGGAGGGGAATTTTACTGCATTTCAAAGAAATAATCATAGTTTACAAGATTCATACTTTACTGGAATTGACAGAACCTTGATGCATATTCGTAACTTATAAGATTCATATTTTACTAGAATGAAAATTAGATGAAATTTGTCAGATGATCAAGACATAGCCTAGAATCTGTCACTCATCTTCAAGCTACTGCACTTGGTTTGTCCATGCCAGCATCCCTGATATGTTCTTTAGTGTTCTGACTTGCTGCAGGGCCTAGCTAGGATGGATTTAACCAAGAAATCAGATTGTGCCCTCCCGAGTATTTTGTAGACTTGGTATTGCCCTATCCTATGGGGCTTTCTTTACTTTAATTCAATTTAATTTTCAAAAAGGAAAAAAAGAAGAATCTCTCGGCTTGATAAGGGAAATGATACATAAAAGAGTCCTTCCAGGATCTACTAATGTACAGAATATCGGATCAGGGCGTTTGTGTTATCATTAACTTGACAATAGAGATTAGAAAGTGTTGTAAGTCACTCAAAATTCAGAATCTCCAACACTGAAAACGACCACAAGAGATCCTGTCCTTCCTAAGTTGCAGGCTCTCTGATTTGGGCATTTGTACCGGACTTCCCATGCAGTCATGTTGCAATCTGCAGGTAATGTTAGGCTGTCTATGTTACCAACGATGTACATGCAACAGTATAACTTCATTGGAAACTGTTCCAACATAAGTTATGACTTACACAGGAAACGAGAAAGATCCAGTGCTACCAGTTGATTGATTGGAGTCGCTTGATTCAACGGATACCATCCCTCCGTTTACTGTCTCCTCCACTTCGTGCCTTGCTGTTTCGCTGGTATAAGGTGGCTCAATATCCAAGTTGGTCTCTTCCTGAAAAGAACTCGTTAGCTTTTGTAATCTTCTGATAGAATTTGTGTGAATACCTTCAAAAAGCAAAAGATTCTGAAATCGTGTTCATCAGAGAAGCCCTGGGGATGTATAATAACGGAATACATACACGAGGTTTTAAATGGAAACTGAGAGAAAGCAGTAAGGCCAATGTTACATGTTCAACAGGAATAGTCTCTTGATTGTTACTTGTAACGGCAATGTTAGGCGTAATCTCGTGGTTGCTTTCTTCGACTGTTTCTGCGACTTCATCGTAATAGAACTACATTTCCACTCAAAAATCAATACTTGACCTTTTTAATCGCTTTTACTGGTAATGACAAGCGAATTGAAAACAAGAAAACAGTATTGCAAACCTCTGGAGTGGCCACCAATGGACTTACATGTTTGGAACCAAAGCAATCCAACGACTCTGACATTCCATCTTTTACAACATCAAAAGCACCATCCTCTCTAAAACAGAATACTATATATTCCTCATCTTGAGCATGGTTAAAACCTGACCAGCTGCTTGAATCACTGCTCTTACTCCCCATTATTGAAGCATCGTTCCTTGCTTGTGTTTCATTTTCAGAGTTGATCTGTCTGCCATTTTTGCGACGCCACCACGACTTTCTGCTAACCATTTTATTACCCCTGCATTCGTCAATACTCTCAAAACCCATAACTCTCATCTTTCTCTGTGTCTCCTGTTCATCATCTGCAAGAGCACAAAATAACGCAAAACACAAATGAAGAGTACTGCATTGGAATAAGAATTGATGGGTTCACTATCGCTTTAATATTGTCGTTTCTGATTCTAGGATTTCAGCTCTTAGATTCAGAGCCAAAAACTAATTTTGGGCTTTTAGTTACCTAGAGAAACCCTGCAAGCCGAGATACATGACAACCAGCCTCTCAATTTCCATCTTATAACTCTGGTGCACATATCCTAAAATTTAACAATTATCTGCAATCTAGCAAACAATAATGTTCGAAAGGAGAGGGAAATGGGCATTTGAATTTGAAAAGATTTAATTAAGGACTGCATGAATCAAGGAGTCTCACAGTGTCAATCCCATAATTATGACTAATGAATGTTCAGTAAATTGCACATGGTAAAAGAGATAATACGTAGAAAAAGTTTGTAGTTGGCAAACCAAAACCAAAGTTTACTCCTTTATTGCTAATGCTATGCGAAAAGAACTCGCCCACTTTTATTTTCTAGAAATTACAATCATAACAAGATGATCCCATCCATTACTATTACAAAACCTGAAGAAACTCAATAATGAATCACGGTTACGTTATAACCAATAACAGCATCCATTCGCTTGAAAGAGTGTGTGCTTGCCAAGCAGTACCCACGAGCAAGACGGAAAACACCAGTACCACCGACGACTGGGATCTCTCTGACCTCATTCGTGATGGGGTTCCGGCCAACAACGCTGAGTGTGCTACCATTATAAGGTCCGGTAACGAATCCTATTGTTAGAGTCATGTGAAGGCTAAACTCGTTCTGTTGTGAGGACATGACATATATCCCCTGAGCACGTCCCACTACCGTAGAATTCGGGTTGGGGTTGACTGTGAGAGGGTTGTCCATCACGTAAACGGAACCATACATGGCTCCGACTTGGTCTGCTCTGGTGAAGTTCTGTGGACGAGCGACACGAACAGCAGTTGGGTTGTTTCCTTCGACGACATCGTGCATGTAGAACTGAATGTTGGTCTTCCTTGGCTTCATTCTCATTGCATCTGTCTTGGACAAGGAGAACATGAGGAGTGCCGCAATGAGAAGCAGGACTCGTCCTTTAATTGCCATGGCTAAACGGCAGAAGTTTCTTCCTTTGGGTTTCAACAATGGCAATTAAGCTTGTGGAAGAGAGATGTGGTCTATGTGTATACATGTACAATGTATATATATACACATACACAAGAAAGCAGGTGTTCCTGGGTCAGAGTTTGGTTGGATTTTTTCTGTTTTTTTTGAAAAATAGTTTGGTTGGATACTTGGAGTTTTCAAAAGCAATGGAGGCGAAGTTTCTAACCTTAACCTGCCAGTCCTAGATAGATACGCAACATTCCAATTCCAAGGGTATTGGAAGAGACAGGAGAACTTGGTTTGCACTGGTCAACATTCAAATGGTTGAAAGTTTCATTTTCTTTTGGAGGAACATTATTAGATACTTGGTTCTTTTTAAAATAAATATTTGTCATTTAAAGGGCTTGCCCACATTATGTTGTTAAAGATTCAAAAGTTTGGTACTGGATGAAGAAAATGGAAGAAAACAAGAGCCGTACAAATGAAACCCAAAGTCAAAACACATAGAGAGGAGATTCATTTGAAACCAACCCAAAGTCAAAACATGTGGAGAGGAGGTTCATTTGAAACCATCGTGCACGATGTGATTAGGTCACAAGGTTGGAACTACTACGTTGAAATCCAATAATGATAAATTACGCAGCATTTATTACATGCCTTAATTTAATTTCTTACTATATATTTATTTATGTAACATGTTTAACGAATTTACCATAAGATTAATTAATAAATATATATTATTCTTAATTAAACCGAGATAATACATCGCAAAAGAGCAAGTGATACCAAACAAGGGTAAGGAAAAAATGGCTGCTAGTCTGTACCAGTTGTCACTGTCATTTGCAACCTTAACAAGAAAATAAAGTCTAGGATAAAAAATCAGCAGGCTTTCCAATCTTTATATTCTTCTCCGCCAGGAAGCTAGTGATTGCATTCCTCTGCCAGCTTTTAAAACTCCTGCATTAAGAAATCTAAACTAATATCTAGTACATATATCCACAATAACAGTAATTACAAATAACAATCTGTGTTTCACGTTATTTATGCCATATACAATCCTAGTAATGTTGCAGAAGGATATTTCATTATTAAGAGATGCTAAGGTATTTTCCATGTCACCCTTAGTTCATTGACAACTTTGCAGGTTCCTTCTATAATATTAGAGATTGTTTTATAATCGAAAAGGAAAAGAAAAGCATAAGGGTTTCAGAGTAAGCTACGATGGTGTAGAAAGGAAATGCCATTATGGAAACGGACTAACTTGTGATCAAGGTGTGCTATAACTTCTCCACCAGGGAAAGCTGACTCGGTAGCCTCAAATGCAACTTTAATTGCGTCTCTCCAAGTTCCACCAATGGCTGCAGCATCTTTTTGCAAATTTAACTGGCCAGGGTCTTCCATCAGCAAGGAATATCCAGAGAGCAGATGTCCTACCCAAACGCCATCCTTCCTGAATCACAAACGATTTTTTGCAGCATGAACTTGATATAGCAAACAGAAAAGTATTGTCATCAATCTTGCACACAAAAACTACCTCCATTTCCATTCAAGAAAATAAGCTAAATTAAGCTCCAAAATCAATAACGAAGTAGTAACACAAGTTTACACAGTCGGCATACTGTAAAAGTGGAAACTCACACAACAATATCCATGTGCCTTGGTACATAATGCCCACCACCTATTCCAAGAAGGATTTTGTTTCTACCATCATTCCTGCATTATTAGAGGAGCCAATTTGAGATTAAGAAGCACAACAAGAAGGATTGGCATAGTACTTCGATATCTTTTGCTCTCTTCATCTTCGTTACATGCTGGTTCATAGTGCTTTTAAAGTTCTTATTCAGACATTTTTATTCTCTACTTTGTGATAAAGTAAGACACAATAATCTAAGAGTAAATAAAGTTTACTCAAAGAATTATATCTAACAATGATGGAATATTTAAATATTCTAAACGATTAATACTACATTGCTATGCACATTTATGTTGCAGAACAAGCAATGAGAAAAATGTGAAATTCCCTTATACAAGAATACAAAAGGAGTTGAGATTGGGAGCAATTGAGTTTTTCCACAGAATCAACAAACAAAGTTCAGTTAAAAGTTTGAAAACACGATTGAAGAAAAATAGCTATGTACCTGGTCCAGTCTCCCACAGCATTTCCTCCCCCAAGGCCCAATCCTTGCCAAACTAACTTCAAAATTATGTAAAAGCTTAGTCATTCGGCTGAAGTGAAAGAACAAGATTTTAAAGATTGAACTTTACTTAAGTGAAGGCAGTACTTTACATTCAATCACAACAAACAAATTTCTAATATTTGCTTCTCCAAAATAACCTGGCATCTGATCTTATATAATGTACTAAACACATTTGTAGATATGGAGGAACAAAAAGATCAGTAATCTCTGACCACAAATACTCACCAGCGCAATAGCCTGCGCAGCATCCTGCCTTATCCAGTATTCTGCTGTACTACCTAAAGAAAATGGAAACATGATTGTAATGAATCTGAAAAAGAATGATCAATTTCCAAAGGTAAACTGTTCTAAAATTACGCAGCTTTATTCAGTTGAGGAAAAACATCTTCTTTCTCTGTATATTTTCCCATTTCCACATTTTCATTTTGCATGAAACACTAGGAAAGAGATAAAACTGTATTCATTCGTAAAGCATGCCACATATGAGGAGTTGGTTCATTAAGTTGCACAAGCTTACCAATCTCCACAAACAAGGTTGGGGAATTTGTTATTGGACCATGATGGGTAGCCTCCAATGTGACCTGAAACAATGGGAAAAGGTTGTAATGATCTGACATGTTTTCAAGATTCTTTGTACTAAAGCAGGTAATGTGGCAGCAATAGTAATCGAAAAGTGAAATCATACTAAACTACTGGAGTATCCAATTTAAGAAGCATTGTGATACTGAAGGTGACATTAAAAGTAGCTGTTAGCAGAATCTGCACTAGAAGTTACAAGAAGGTTAACTATTTTGACCCCATGTTGTGTTTGACAGACAGTTTATCTGTCCCTTTGTTGCTTCTTTTCAGAGAAACTAAATAGGGCCTCATTTACTTAAATTGCATGACATTTCAGTTCAAGGTTCTACTGCCAGTTTAGAAATAGATAGGAGGAAAACCCAAGAAACTCTGAACAAGAGACAGATTGGCCTCTCTTGGAGCTCACCATCTGCTCTATCACATAATTTTTCTCCGAGCCTTGCTTCCCGTGCAGGAAAAAGCTCTAGAACATGTATTCCAGAGGGTGAAGAATGAATTATTTACTTATTTGAGTACTATTGATTAATTAGCTGGAGATAGTCTGTGAGGGAGAGCTGTCCCATGTGAAGCACAGAAACAGCGATGTTAAGAAAAAGAGAAATAATGAACTATTTTTCATTACCTGGTTGCATAAGCATTTGAAATTTACTAGAACTAGATGATGACAGGAGGAGCAATTCAGCTATTGGAACATCAAAGCACAATCATGGAGAGGCGTGCTTACAGCTTAGAAGAAGGGTGGTCTCTGCTAACTAAGCAATATCTGTATCGCTGGACTGCAATAGAGGACTTGATACAAGAAAACCAGAAAGTAAAAGAGAGGTTCGTGTCCATTATGAATCTTCAATTAGTATACACTTTCCTCATAATTTCACTTCCTTATCTGTTAATATTTTCCCCCTCTTTTGTCATTTAAGTTGCAGATTGCTGACAGGATATACAGTGATAAAAGTAAAGATTAATGTGCAAAGTGTTAACTGAAATTTGTAATAGCACACACACATTTTGATGATGGCCAATGACTTTAAAGCAGAAATTTAATGTGGTTCCTTGTGTAAGAACTTTCCTAAAAACTTAAAGGGTAGTAGCTAATGATTTCCACTTCATCAAATGACATTTGGACATGTGTTCCAACTTAGATGCTACATGGGAAATAAGTCAGAAGTGTATGGAAGGGATGTTGCTACATTGTATCACAGAAACTAAAACTTTGGTCATGGTTATGACTCATCCAAGTTTAACGAGTAACTATGTAGAGAAGGCTGGTACAAGAAAGCTTATAAGTAAGCTTGTTAGTGTAGACAGACCGGAATCATACTCCGAAAGTTGAGAAAGTTGTCTTGTTTTAGAGTGAAAATTTTCAACGTTTTAAGAATACTTTTCATCCATTTTAATTCATTTATAAAGAAAATAACTGAAAAGACATAGGATGAAGATACACATTATCCTGCAGCTACTTTTACACGAGTTGTGATTTCTTACCTCAAACTCAGGAGTCAAATTATGAGATACAGCAATTGTCCTCAGAAGCCTCAACCATGGACCAATTCTCGGATTAGGAGGCGCTGCCCATCCTGGCTTTCCACCAGCAGGTAGAGCTTCACCTTCGAGTATATGAGGGGTACCTGACACAGATTATAGTTTCAACGAACGTTAAAGCATATGGAATAATATTCACAAATAGAAAGTTGATATATACCTATAGGGTGAATAGTGAGAGCAGGGCGGTTAGAGGAGGCAACATGCTTGCTAAGAAAAATGACCTCGTCCACAGACTCTCCAGTAGCTTCCTCCCAACGCTTGTCTAGGTGATCCTCTAGAACAAGACGATGGTCAAGCTTTAAGACCCTCACCTCCCTATTTACAAAACTTTCTACATCCTAAACAAACCAGAGTAAAAAAGTCAAAAAGATAAGTAAAACAAATAACAGAACAAAATGATCTCTGGGAATTGTCAAATCACTTAAAAGAACCCTTTTGTTGCCTTTTCTCTTTTATCCCTTTTCCTAACATCTCAAGCGACATCCTTTTTTTGGTTGTCTTCAATATGAAATGACAATTAAACAATGAAATGAGAAAAATGGTGACCTGCAATGGAGGACCTGGATACCAACCGGGCATGGCTAGAAGAGCCGACGCAGGGCCTATGGATGCTGGGTTGGCGGTTGTCGCCACCACCACAACTACCATCTGCCTGTTTCTGTTTTTTTTTTTTCAGCGTCAGTTTCTCCAAGTCCAAAACTGATGGTGGCACGTGCAAATTGCAATGTTAAATATTGAATTATTAATACAGAGGCGCACGTGAGTGAGAGTAGAAAGAAGAAATGAGAGAAATAGAAGTGCGTACACTTAGCGGCGAATCGACGACGGTGTCATTACCGGCGAACAAGACAGTGAAAGAACTTAAGCATCTCTTGACGCTCGCCTTCCCTCCTGCCTCTTCCTTTCCTACCTTTCATCTCTTCTTCAAGGCAATGTCTTTTCCTTTTCAATATTTATTAGTCTGCTTTCTTATTTCTTCGTTTTTAATTCAAGATACTGTTTAAGTAAGTTAATAAGTTTGTGTGGATTGTTGTATCAGGGAGTTAAATTGAGCCTTGAGTGTGGATTAGGCACACTTGACATTAAGCCTGGGGATTTCCTTGTCCTCATTCCATTCACTAAGAAGGATCATCCCAAAAAATCTGAATTTTCAGATAATCTAACTCCTCCACAAGCTTCAATTTCAAAGTTTGCGAATTCTGCTTATTCTGATATGGTGCAAGAGTTATCTTCCTTATTTGGCAAGTCTGCTGCTGACAATACTCAGCAGCTTAATTATGAGCCTGGTAGAACTGATTTTGGACATAAAAGGAAGAGGGACTTTGAGAAATGCAATGATAGTTGTGTGGATGAGGGAGGTCCTTGTGCTTTTCTGTGGAAGGTATTGCAATCTCCCGACAAGAGCATTTTTGAGCAGCAGAACTGTCAGAAGTTTGTTGACATTTTGCAATCAATGAATTGCTTAAGGAATCCCCATTCTCAGAGGTGTGCATTCTTGGCAATTGTGGCTAGTGGTGGTAGGGGAGTTTTTGTGGACAATGGAGCCTCTTGTTTGTGTCCAGCATGGTTGAAAAAAATCATGGAGGCATTTGCTTTTCTTATCATTCTCTCTGCATTTCTTCGAATGCGGAGGCAGGAAATCACATTGGCTCTATTGAAGGAGGCACTGGCACAACTTGGTAAATTTGGCAGCCAAGTTGTTTTTGAAGATATAGAGCATCTTTCTCTTATTTGCCCTAAGGTAATCGAGTGAACTTGTGAGGCCTTATTTCCAGATAACAGGTCCATGATTAGATAAAATCTAATGTATGGTAGTTAACTATCTATGCTGTAGAATCTACTTCAACTGCAGCAATTGTTCTAGTATTATTTCATTGATCTGTAAAATGAAGAATGATGCGACTTCTTGATGTACATCGTATAATTAGACATTCAGGGGAGTGGAGCAGACAAATGAGAGAGATTTGAGGACGAACAAGACATAAATAAGAAGAGAAAAATATAGTGGTGAGCAATAGAGTAGATATTGAATCAAGAAAGTAGAAAAGAACACAAAATTACAACTCTACCAACGACTTTTTGTCTTCTTTCGAAACTTACCTCATAACTATACAATAACGTCTTGAGACAACCGACTTCTATTTTAGAGGTCATTGAACCATTTCATATAATTAGTTGCACTAGAGCTTGGTTAAGTTTAGGAGCTGAGAATTCAAGTCATTCTTATTGTTAAATTTGCAATGGGCCTACGGGCCCATAAGAGGAGGAAAGTTAGACCATTCACAAGCCCAAGTAAAGTTCCATCCTAAAACCAATTGATAATAGGTAGAGTAGCTCACTAGGCTTATTATGTTAGTCTTCTTTTCCGCTCCTTTGATATTGGACACTCACATGTGGGTATTCTCAACACCCCCCCTCACATGTGAGTCCCCTTTTTTTTTTTGTTACTTGGGCAATCTGGAGAGGTATGTAAACAATCCTCATCAGGGTGGGACTTCTGATTGAGGTTAAATAGGCTCCCTCCTGGAACAAATAATACTGCTGGGTCACTTGCTTCATACAGACTTCAAATCCTTCTCCAATTGCTTAAATGATAGCCCCCCTTTTGGGGCAAACAGTAGGTCAAGATCTTCATTAGCTCTGATACTATGTTAAATTTGCAATGAGTCTACGGGTCCACACGAGGAGAAAAGTTAGACCATACACAAGCTTAAGTAAGGTTCTATCCTAAAACTAATTGGTAATAGGTGGAGTAGCCTACTAGGTTTATATGTTAGTCTTTTTTTTCCCATTTTATTCGATGTGAGACACTCACATGTGAGTATTCTCAATACTTATATGTGAAATATAGGTGAGAAAATGAGAGAACAAGTCTTCTCTGTATTTTTCATATTTAGAATGCTACAATGGTGAGTATTTATACAGGCATATGTAAGAGGGGTAGGAATCTCATTATCATGATCTCATCATGGTTTCCTTCATGCTATGTTTTGTATCATGGACTTCATTAATTCGATT
>JAOQMM010000006.1:16788937-16799279 GCA_027563515.1 Erythroxylum platyclados
CGACCCTAGCTCACCACTACTACATTAGTTTTGGAAGTTAGGAATTTATTATTTGGTAGTTGGCGACAGTCTATCAATATGTAGTGCATGTCTTGAGTCAGTTTGTTCATAATCTAAGGGTAGAATATTGGGATGTAGTTATTCATGTTTAGCGCTACTTAGAGGTTACTCCTGGACAAGGTATTCTCTTGGCTAGTGATCGTGATTACAATCTACGAGCATATTATGATTCAGACTGGGTCAATTGTCCTATCATTAGAAATTCAATTACTAGTTACTATTTGCAACTAGGAACTTCTCTGAATTCATGGCGATCAAAGAAGCAAACTATAGTTTCACACTTATCAGTAAAAGCTTAATATAGAGCAAACTAGTAAGGTAATATAGCTTCACAACTTACTAGTCGAGTCAGCAATTAGTTTATTTTGTGACAATCATGGGACATTATACATTACTTCAAATCCAGTCTTCCATTAATGAACAAAGCATATCGTAATAGAATGCCATTTTGTTAGAGAGAAGCTTTTTTCAAGAGAAATATTACCATAATATCTTCCTTCACATTTGCAACCTATGGATTTATTCACTAAAGATCTTGGAAAACAAAAATTTAACTTCCTTCTTCACAAATTGGGCATTTATGAATTACATGCTCCAACTTGAAAGGGAGTATTACAATAGTTGAATATTATCTATATTACGGTAGTTGTATATTAACTATAAGTTGTGATTATATGTAGCTTTCCATTATTTTCTCCTCTTCACTTTACTTTGTTTTGTTAGGCTTACAAGGGTTGTATTAGTATAAATTGTATGCTTATATGTCTCAATTGATTCTTGGCGTTCACCAAAATTTCTATTCCTCTTATTTGTTCAGTTTCAGCTTAAATCATTTGCTACTAGTTTAGGATGACAAGTCTGTTAATTAAGTAACTAGTAATCTTAAGCTTTTTATTTATTTATTTATGATTTTAACATGCATATTTGTCTAACTTTCATAATTGGGTTTTCTTTTACTTTCTTTTATATTAAAATTGTTGGTATTGTCTTGGTGGTGGTTTAAGCAACCAACTCGTTTACCCAAATGCCTTGCAGGATTGGAAAAGGTTCCCATCTTTTCTTTATTCCGCAGGCGTGGCGATGCTGGTAATCATGAGTCTCGTTGACCAACATTTTTGTCCTTTTACGTTAATCCCCGTTCCCCACTTAAGAGACAAATAGTGCCTCTTTTCTGTTCATCACCATCCAAATACATCATTGATATCTATGAGAGGTCTACTTTGACCACATTTTGTACAGTAGATTGATGATCAGGCGCTTCTAAAAGACACTCTTTAGTGTACAGGAGCAATTGTGAAGTATGCTAGCTTCGGCTTTAAGCAGGATAATTGTACCGGTTCCCTCATTCCAAAGTCATCTTCTCCTACACACTAGCTATATTGCTCCCATTAAGTTATATGACCTCTCGATGATGGGATAGTGATGCCTTCATATTAGCTACGTACACAGCACATAATGTCTAAAAGAATTGCTAATTAGGAGGAAGTGACGAGGGTTGGCGTAAGATTCCAACCAGTTCTTATAATTACTTCACCCCTCATGACAGCATATGTATTCAATTAAAACCTATACTAAATCCATGATAGGACATGGGGAATCATGCACATTGAGTTATCCCTAGCTGTCCTCCACTCCTTGCATCCTTACCAAGACCACATGTTTTTCTTGATTTCACACCAATATCGTTAGTGTACTTGGATGATGAATGATGCTATCTGCCCCTTCGTGATAGTTGATGTTGTCAGGGGTGGAGCAAAAATTACGTTTCAGGGTGGGCAAATTTTATTGATACGTATTTTTCATGAACCAGTGGGTAAATTTTATGGTTAATGAGCTCTAAAACCCATCATCTTTTAATTGAACATCAAACTGTATTATGAGTCGATCTGTTTACGTCTGTATTTCTGCTTTAGGTTTCATAGCAGCAAAATAACCTCCTCTTTGACATTTCAAAGCTCAATGCTAACTAACACCGTTACATGTATTATTTCTTGCAAGTTTTCTTTGTGCTTTCCCTGTCACTATAACAAGAAGATACGAGTCTTAACACATCAAAGGATAAGAAAATATCATCAAATAATTAGTTAGTACGTTCTTACACAAAAAAGATTAGAAGAGAAGAAGACTTGATTAGTCATTAATAGCAGAGGATTTTCAGTTTAAATATCATTACGACTCTAAGAAAGAACCACTAAGGTATAAGTTTGTAAAATCTTGGAATAGTGAGTATTAATCTAGCATAATATGATGACAACTTTAGAGGGATATGTGAGTATATATAACTATGTCAGAGATTGATGAACCTTGTAAAAAATTTATATTGTAATTAAGCAATATTATTTCAAAGTTATTATATGTACGCATGCGTTTAGTGTTTATTCTGGAAGGTGATGTTAGGAAAAGTTGACTGTAAGGAAGAAGGTGGCATCAGCGGGCAAGGAATGAGCTTCTCAATGTGCTAAGTTAGTTTTTATTCAAAAATTTGTGTTGCCAAAATAACAATAAATAGAGGAATTTTTTTTTTATGAAATAGTTTTCTTTCTAGTATGTATTGTTCATTCATTCAATATATATATAAGGTAGGAATGTTAATGAGCTGAGTCGGGCTCGGGCCGCTCCTGGCCTGGCCCTGCCCGGCCCAGGACCCGACGGGCTGGAGCTAGCCGGCTTGTGGTTAAGCTCGACTCATCCTTAATATTTTTTTAATTTTTTGTCGTTCTAGTAGGGTCACAGGCTGACTCGGAGCGGTCCGTGCTCAACCCGTGGTCCAATCGGGCTGAACGATTTTGGCTCGTGGCCCGGTAAACTCGAACCAAAATCAGGTTCGGCTAGGTCGGCCCAAAATTGACATTCCTAATATAAGGATACATCAAAATTCCTAGAGTCTCCATACCACTTTATTTCTTAGAAACAACTTTTAATCTCTTAAAAAGTTTATCAGTTGCAGCAATAAAACACATTTAAACAAGTTTAATTACTATCATTACTCCATTAAACTTGTTTCTACAAGTGCCATAACTCCAAGCTTCTTCTGCAAATATTGGAAGGTTTTAGCCTTGAGAGGCTTTGTAAAAATATCAGCCACCTGATAATTTGAATTCACATAAACTAGCTTCACTGCTCTTACTTTCACTTGCCTTTTTATGAAATGAAATCTTGTATCGATGTGCTTGGATCTCTCATGGTTAATTGGATTCTTTGCCAAAGCAATAATTGATTTTTTGTTCACATAAATTCTAGTTGGTTCTTCTTGTTGCAACTTCATCTTCTCTGGCATTCTTCTTAGCCAAATACCATAACAAATACAAAATGTTGTCGCAACATATTCGACAATAGGTTGCTTCTTAGAACACCAAGTAAAAGCTAAATCATTAAATTAAAAACAAAACTAGTTATACTTTTGTGATCCTCCATTCTTCTAGTCAAATCACTATCCCTATATCCAACAATTTCAAGAATTTGCAATGAAGATTAGAACAAACCATACTCAATAGTTCCCTTGATATACCTTAGAATTTTCTTGGTAGCCTTCATATGTGAAGTCATAGGATTTTCCATAAACTTGATCACTAACCCAACACCAAATAATATATCAGGTTGAGTATATGTTAAGTACCTCAAACAACCCACCAAACTATTATAATAAGTTGGATTTACTGGTTTTCCTTCTCCTTCTTTTGTTAACTTGCTATTGCCATCAATAGGGCTGTCTATTAGTTGACAATCTTCCATAGAAAATTTCTTCAAGATATCTTTCAAATATCTTGTTTATGAAACAAATATTCCATCACTTTCTTTCTTCAATTCAATTCCCAAAAAAGGCCATGATTCCTAAATCAATAATCGTAAATTCCTTCTCCATTAGTTGTTTGAACTCTTTCCAGGGCCGACCCGAGGCAAAGGTAGGGCGGGCACCCACCCAGGGCTCTTCCTCATAAATGATAAAATAGGGCTTATTTTATCCTTATAAAAAATAAAATGAAATAAAATAGGACCTACTCTTACTCTCGTAAAGAATAATAAAAGGGCCTATATTTTGCTTATTTTTATTCTTTATGAAGGCCCAAAAATAGGCAAAAATGGGGACATTTTTTAACTTTGCTCAGGGCCCATAAAATGTTAGGAACGACCCTAACTCTTTCATAATAGCTAATGTGCTTCATGTAAAAATTAAATCATCCACATAAAGGAAAACAAACATAACATCTCCCTTTGAGTTACTTTTCATGTATAAAGCATGCTTATAAGGACATTTAGTGAAGCCATTTTGTACAATATAACTATTAATTCTGGAATTTCATGCTTATGGAGCTTGCTTAGACTCGTAAAGAACTTTCTTTAATTTGTACACTTTATCTTCTTACCCTTTAACAACAAATCCTTATGCTTGTTCTACATAGAATTTTTGTTCAAAATTTCCATTTAAAAATGTTCATTTTACATCTATTTGATAAATCTTCCACTTCTTTTAAGCTACTTAAGAAATAGGCAACCTCACATTTTTAAGCTAAGCCATAGGCACAAATACTTCTTTATAATCAACTATATATTATTGCTTGTAGCCTTTCATTACTAACCATTTCTTGTGTTTTCTAGCTCTCTAGCTTCATTTCTTTTAGTCTTGAATACCCATTTTACTCCAATCGCCTTGTGTCCTTAAGAAAGGTAGTGACTTCCCAAGTATCATTTTTGTTGATGGCATGAATCTCATCCTCCATGGCTTTCCTCCGTTTAAGTTTAAAACATGCTTCTTCAAAAGTTAAAGGAACATAAGCTATAAAAAGACATAAGAAATTGAATTCATCATCTTTAAGTTTGATCCTTTGTGTGTCATTATAGATATCTTAGATGCTTCTTGTCTTCTTTGATGATGGACTAGAGCTGCCAATTTTAGGAGATGAGACTTCCAATCTTTCATTGTCATCTTTGTCATCTTGCTCCTATTCTTGAACTACAACAAGCCTTTACTGTTCATTCACTTCCCAATTCCAAATTTGTACTTCATCAAATTCTACATCCCTTGACATCATGATTTTCTTCGTGATGGGATTGTAGATTTGCAACTAGTCATAGTTTCTTCAAAGCCCAATAAAATGCACTTTTGACTATTACTTTCAAGTTTTGTTCTCTTTTCTTTAGAAATGTTTGCATAAGCATCCAAAAATTCTTAAATGATCAACTTTAAGCTTTTAATAGCTTCATGCTTTCTTGAGCGTAACATTCCCAATTCTTTTTTAAGGAAAACTGTTCAACAAGTACACAACAATCGTAACAAACTCTCCTTAAAATTACTTTGGAACACTTTTTTCTTTCAACATACATATGACTATGTTAAGAATAGTTCTATTATTTCCTTCTAAAACACCTTTTTTTTATGATGTTTATGATATTATGAGCTAGTGAACAATTCGATTTTCTTTATAAAAAAATTTAAACTCAATTTATATATACTTTCCTTCCATATCGATTCTCAAATATTTTAGATTAGAACCACTTTTTTCCAACTAAAATTTTGAATTCTTTAAATTTTCTCAAAACTTTTCTTTACTCATTCAAAAAATACACCTATGTTTTTCCACTATAATCATTTGTAAAGGTCAAAAAGTACCTATTTCCACCAATTGATAAAGGCTTGAAAGGACTGCTAAACATCTGAATGCACCAGGTCAAGTTATCGTGTAACCATTTTTGATCTCCTTCCATTGAATGACTTTCTTTGATGCTTTCTGATGACGTAAGCTTTATAGAGGTTCTTCGATCTATCAATCTTTGACACGCCTTTTACCATGTTCTTCTTCTCCAAAAGCCTTAAAGTTTCAAAGTTTAAATGTCCATATTGAATATGCCAAAGAGTTGAGTCATCATCAATTGAGGCTTGGCAAATAATTCGATTGATTCATACACAGGTTCAAGGGAAACATCCTATTTTTCAACATCATCACTCAAATAATCAAAGCATTGTTCTTGTCATAAACGAGCAACTCCATTTTTTTCATCTCCATATCATACCCCTTTTCAAGCAACTGGACCAAGCTCAAAATATTATTTTTTATGTTAGGAACATAATAAACATTTTTGGTAAACTTTTTCTTAACACTCTTGAGGTTAATAAGAATTTTTCTTTTTCCTTGTATAGGTCTTTGAGACAAATCCCCAAAATTAACATCGTCATAATGTTTCTCCTAAAGGTCCACAAAGAACTCTTTTCTTCCATATATATGGTTTAATGCACCGGTATCTAAATATCATATACTGGTATTGCAAGGATTGTTATTGTCATAAACAAACAACATAACTAGTTCTTATACAATATCTTCTTTTTCCAATAAAATTCATCTTCTTCTCATTTTTATTTTTTTAAAGTAGCATTCAGAAGCATAATGGCCAAACCTTTTGCGAAAAAAACATTAAATATATGATCTCTTATACCTCCAAGTACTCTTTCCATGTCCTTGTCCACATCTGCTACTTTGACCTCTACTATAGCCTCTTTCTCTTTGAAAAGTTAAACCATTATCATTAGTGACATTTGTTGATTGCTATGTGACTCGTCTTCCTCTTCTTCCAAAGCTTCTACCTCTACTAAAATTTCTTTTTCCTCTTAAATCTTCATATTTATCTATTTTGGATAGTTTGGTTTGTAAAACTTACTCTACCGATTTTTCTTCTCCCATATATGTTACCCTTTGTTTATGGAATTAGAGAGATCCCATAAGCTCCTGTACTATCATATCTTCTAAGTCATTAGCTTCTTTAATTGCAATTGTAGCAAATTTTAATCTAGAATTCAATGATTGTATAATTTTTTCAATCACACGAACATCATCAATTTCTTCCATATTTCTTCTAAATTGATTAATCGTTGTTACATTTGAAAAATAATCTGATGTAACTTCCTCAGATCCTTGACTCAGCTGATCAAAGTCTCCTATCAAGTTATATATATCCTTTTTAAACATGAAGAGCATATTGTGTAAGCATTTAATAAAACCATTCTCTTAAAAATAATTATCAATTTGGATATTATAAGCTTTAAGTACTTGCTTAAGTCCATATATCCCTTTTTTAACTTCATCATTTTATTTTCATGGCTTTCAACAACATATCCCAATGTTCACTTAATATAGACTTATTCCTCTAAATAATCATTCAAGAAAGTAGACTTGAAATCAAGTTGATGAATCCTCTAATGATTTTGGCAATAAGATATATTAATAAACGAATTGTTTCTAATCAAGCAACAGGGGCCTATAACTTTTCATTGTCAATACCTTTCTTTTTCTTTTACCATTTATCAATAAGCCTTGCACTGTATCTCTCTAATCAACTTTAGAATTTTTCTTGATCTTGTACTTCTATTTGACTTCAATGGCATGATGACCTCTCAAAAGACAAATAAGTCTTCATATGTCATTCCTTTCTATGGCTTAAATTTCCTCAAATGTTATATAATTCCACTTCTTATTCATAAAATAATCTTAAAAAATTAATTATTCAATATCTACAAGTAGACAAAACAAGTTAGAATTGTTATAAAAATCGTCAAGTCTTGGATATCCTTAAGGTACTACATTATTTGGTAAAGAAGTCAATAGTGATGTTTAAGATGATGAGGTTGGTAAAGTTGGTAGAGAAATTTTATTTTTGACTTCTTGAACTACATCCTTTTCTTCTTTATATTCAAAATATGGAAGGAAATTAAAAGATCCCTCTATTGAGGAGCTCCAATGTCATGATGCTTCATCATCAAATCCAATATGTCTATTAATAATAATCTTTCATTGTTTGGATTGAACAACTTATGATCTTTTGAGTTTTCTTTATTTCCAACAAAAAACAAACTTCTTACTTTAATCATCAAATTTAGAACTTTTGCATCCCAAATTCATCAAAGAATTCAGTAGAAACAATTTATTGTTTCCTAATTTAGAGGCATACAGAGATTCTATCTTCTTCCATAAAGTTCTGGCATGTTTCTCATTAGTAATATGATTATACACATAATCTTGTAAACACTGTCCAATAAAACTATAAAATTGTTGACGCTCAAATTCCCATTCTTTATCAAACTTAATTAGTTTCCAGCTTCTAAGTAGCAAAGACATATAAATGCACAATTTTTTTCAAATAATAAATCCGTCATCTTCCCCTTCTCAAAATAGTAATTAGTGCTATTTAAACAAATCATCTTTTTTGTATTTTTCTCCATTATTCAAGCAAATCAAGTTTAGTCATCTTTAGTTCATAGATAATAGAATGTAGTTAAATTATGTAAATTTTTTGCATTTTATTTGTTATTTATGTAATTATTTTTAAAATATATTTATTTCCAAATTATTTCAAATTGGAATATTTATACAAATAAATCTTCCAATTGATAAAGGTGTTCCCTCTTTAATCTTTAGGACATTGGTGGATTTCCTGAAAAGTCACGATACTAAATATTGGCTTATGCAATAACTACGTAAGATAATTAGAATAATTACATATATAGACACACACACACATATATATATTCCTACTGTGGGTCCATATGTCAATAATTTATCTATCTAATTGATTGTTTTTGGTAGAAACTCTAAAGACCAGATATTACCTTAAATCAATAAAAATAGGTAGTACTACTAATTCCTTGCGTGTTGAATATAAAATTGTGGTTATTATTAGACGATTGTGATTGTAAAACTAAACCCATAGTATTTTTTCAGTTTAAAAAATGCTACTAAGTAGTAAAACCAATAATATTTGACTCCATATTTTAGATGATTGATTCAGAACATTTATCAATTTTGACAGTAGAGAACTAAACATACCGATCGGTCATAATAGCCAGGGTTTATCCCTTCTTTAACTTGTTTATACATTTGAACGGAAAACCATTTACATGTTTATATTAAAATTCAGGGAATAAGTTATTAATATCCCGAGTATATGCATGTATATATATATGCATAAGTCCAAAACAAGTGTGAACCCTTGAATATGAATTTTCTTTAATATGTATATTCATGGCTTCAAAACAAGTGTGAACCCCTGAATATTTATATTCATAGGTCCAAAACAAGTGCGAACTCTTAACCTTCGTTTTTGCTTCTTATCCCTTGACTGAAACCAAATATCTTCTTTTTCCTACCAAATGCCTACTATTAAGAGACCAAGAGAGTTAATTTCTTATTAATCTGTCTCTAGACTCTTAATTGTGTACCATGTCTTATTTTGCGAAAATAAAGAGAACCAGATTTTGTGAAAATCTGGTTCTCTTTTGTGAAAATAATCTGTTATCTACATTTGTTTATCTCTTTAATTGTGTACCATGTCTTTTTTTTGACAGATCAACGAAAAGCTTCTTACTATTTTCTTCAAAAGGAAAAGTTAGAAACTAGTAATGCGGACAACTAATATTGTTGCTCTTTTCCTACCTACATAATATTGGTTAGATAGGAACTACCATCTCCCGTACTTGATTAGAAAAATATGATGATAAGACGTCAAAGTTCCTCAAGGTAATTGTTAGATCCTTTAAATATGTCCCGTAAAAAAGTTAGCAACTAATGCAATTTTTATTCTCTATTTTTCTTGTGATACAATTTTAAAAAATCTACAATGTCCTAAAATTTGACCTGGTCCTGTGACATTATAAAAATAATGACAATAGGCCATTGTTAATTTGCATGGGTATGACAATGTCTAAGTTCTAATCTTTATCTGGATGGACCTAATCCAAGCCTCCCATATGATAAATGAAAACATCAATATATTCTATTTTAATCAACATAAGCTGAAGTGGTCTGACTTGGCAGCCTATCGTCTTTCCCCATTGTACAGTTAAAGTCCAAGGTTCCGCATATTCTGTCCTCTACGCCAGTCGCCAAGTCCCAAGGGCAAGAATCTACTTGAGTGGTCTAATTGTTCAGATCATAAGTTTCCAAGAAAAAGCGATGGGCCGCCTATGGCGTGCTTGAAAATTCGAGATATATATATATATATATATATATAGACCTATAATATTGAACCTAAGCCTATCTTCCTGCATTCATCTGTCATCAGCTTTTCTCCATTAGTTTGGAATTTTTGCGTAGAAAACACAACCAACTTTAGCTCTTCAATGGAGGTTTCATCAGAAGTGAGACAAGTCAGGAGAGAGAAAGCGAGATCGAGAAAGGCCAAAAGGGTATGGAAGTTGAAGTTTAACATTAATTAGCAAGCCATCAAAAGGACATTTAGAAGAAACACGAAGCTATAGTAATTGAGCTGTGCACTAACCGTGAAACGTTTTTCCTCC
>JAOQMM010000006.1:16817816-16831021 GCA_027563515.1 Erythroxylum platyclados
TTTTAAAATAATATAGACGGGCTGGACCGGACCGGGCCAGGCGTGAACCCGGCCCGTTGCCATACATATACTAGACATGTAATAAGTTAATCAAGATAGTTATAAATCCTAAAAACTAAAATATGAATATCATATACTACAAATTGATGGAAGAAAAGATTGGGGTCTCAAGTATATATATTTTTGGTATTAATTGTTAAGTCTTTAGTGAGTCATTTTATCTACTTAAGTTTGCTCTATCACAATATATTACTCACAACTTAAGACGTGCAATTATTGTTTAGTAGTTTTACAATAGGGAATAGAATATGTTCATACGAGAAAGCAGTTGATATCTAGAACATTATATTACTATTACCTAGTAAATTAAATAAAAAGATTGGTTTTGTTGATTGAAAATTAAATTTAAAACTATGCTTAGGCTTAGATAAAGTAACGACAAAATGGTCAAATTAGACTCTAACTTTTTCATCAAAATTCAATTTAAACCTAAACGTTTTAACATGTTAAAAAAATTGTAAAATTTCATGAATATTTAATCTAAATCCTAACTTAACTTTTCTGCCACTTCTCTGTTAAAAAAATTTATGTAGCATTTTTTGTGGCCCTTAACTTATATAGCAAGTGGGACCTAAAATCTTTTTTAAAAATATATGTTTTCTTTCTTCCTCTTCTTCTTCTTACGTGACAAGTGGGTATATGTACGGGTGGAAAAGATATGGGACATACATTCTTCTTCCTCCTCTTCTTCTTTTCAACTTAACTAAGAAGCTCATTTTGTTTGGAAAGAGCAACTTCAAGGGCCTGCATAGCAAGATAAGAAAAAGAAAAGTTTCTCAGGATTCATATAATCAAGAATTTGTTGGAGCAAGAGTAAGGAAATGAACTGCATACCTTCTTAGTAACTATAAGCTCCTGCTTACAGTTTTTGCACGCCTCACAGTAGCATTGAGCATTTCCTTTTTTTTCAGAAGTAGAGATGGTGGGTGTTGTTTGTGTCTACCCTTCAACATAACAAGCCTGACTATTGTATATAGTAACTTCAGTTACTTTTCTAGGCACATTCCACATTAGATGGACCATTATGGCAACTCTCATTATCAAGGCCATGATGTCCAGCGGACCTTCATTGGGTTTATAGACTGAAAATGGATCAGCCTGACATCCAGTTGCCTCAAAGCCCAGTCATCTACAACTTGTAAACCTTACTAGTTGATGTGGTTGCTACATTTCTTTTCTATTCTTGTTTCTTAGGTGCCGATTGCCAGACTATAGTAAAGAACCATGGCTTGCTCACTAGCCTTGACTTTTATCAACTCATAAGTTCTATTATATATAGGCTTGGAAAGAGCAGCCTGAAAGTTTCATTCTATGTAATCGTAAGTTTCAAACCCTATTATTTAAAAAAAAAAAAGTTTTAAACCTTATTCTTAATGGGTTATGTAGAATGCTTCAACAGAAATTGAAAAAAAGAGAAATTAAAGAGAAAGAGGAGAGAAGAGAAAGAAAATATATTTTTTTACAAAAAATTGGGTCCCATTTACCACATAAGGTAAATTCCCACAAAAAATGTTAGATAAATTTCTTATAATACAAATCTGACCGAAAAGTTAAGTTAGGGTTTAAATTGAACGTTTATAAAATGTTAGGGTTTTTTTTTTAAATATTCTAAGTATTTGAGTTTTAATTAAATTTTGGTGAAAACATTAGGTTTAATCTGACCCTTTTTTCATAAAATAAACAACTACTAGAGATAGGCCAAAGCACGTAATCAAGAGAATAATTTAAATATAAATAAACATCTGAATAAAACTCCCAAAACATTATCTTTATATTCATGACTCAATTTATCAAGAAGATTTTAACTGGACTAGACAAATTTTCTAAATTGATCAATTGCTATTGGTCAGGTTATAGGTACCTATCTTAAGTTGATTAACTAATATGTCTATTTGATTAAAACTCCAAAAGAACATACTAATATTTATGAAAATTCATAAAAAGTTTGACTCTAAGACTAGAGGATTTTTATAAGCCTATTTCTAACACATCATACAACTTTTAGGACTCGTTTGGTAAACAACTTTTCAGCTATTTTTTAGTTGATTGGCACAATTTAGCATATTAAAAAATTATTAGATATATTTGATAAACAGTTGATTGGATTGACTGATTTAACCCAATCAGTTAATATTGTAAAAGCTCATGGATAGGAGCGTTTTGTCTTCAGCTAAAAATTTTATGTACAAAAAAGTCAATTATGCCCTTTACATGGACTAAGTTGCAATGACTTCCAAGGTTGTTGGGGTTATTCTCTGATATCGTTTGTGATTAGTATCTCATCCCTTTCCTTTAATGCTAACTTGAATGTGTACAGAAGACTCCTTATTCCTTTATTGCTCATTTAGTCTCATTTCTGGAAGTTGTTTTCCAATCATGTTCTAGACATAAAACAAAGTCATTTTGAGGTAAAAACAGGGTTAGAACAAGCTTATGGTAGAAAGGACTTCATGGCCTCTTGACATACCCATATTTTAGACCGTTTATCTTTCAATAACTTATTTTTGGAGGCACACAGGACATAACCGTACATCTCTTAGAAACTTTACAGCCTCCTTTTGACTCAAAAGTATCAAACCGTGTCTTCATCTTCAAGTTAATCGAGAGAAATGCATGGCAGTTAACTATTAGGCTGTAATCAGCAAAATTTGGTTTTTTTTTTCATATTTTCACGTGTAAACTCTTCATATTCTTGGTTAAGCTCATCCGAAAATAACATATTCTCGATTACTTAAAAATAAAGCACAAATCAGATAAACCAAAGAAATTCAGGAATTAAAACTTAACAAAATAGTGTTTACGTATATTAATCTCCTAAAATAGTCCAACATAATTGGAGAATGAATGGAAATCAAAGGAAGACATTGCTGTTTGGGGTTACATCTCGCCTTTGAAGACGAAGAAGACGAAAGAGGGTTCTTCTGTGTCTCCAAACTAGACACGACATCGTGTCTAGTATGTTGCTCATGACATCATACCTGACATGGTTATTTCATGCTATGTAATTAGCTACATCAGGTGGCCTAGAAGGAGTCAGGTGGGTGCAAGAACATTTCCAGGCTAGAACCACATATTCTTTTGGTCACCGTTCCAAAATCAGGAACAACATGGCTCAGGGCTCTCATTTTCTCTAGTTAATCGGAGCAGGTATGATGTTTCTAGCCACCCTGTGCTTAAAACTAACCCCCATGAGTCTGTTCCCTTCTTGGAGCACAAACTCCTCAGGAACGTCCCCATAGCAGATCCTGAGGTTCTGCTTCACCACGCATGTTTGCTACGCACATGCTTTACACTATGTTGCCGAAATCAATCAAAAGTTCAGATTGTCGAATTGTTTATCTAAGTCGCAACCCAAAAGATGTGTTTGTATCACTATGGTACTTCATGAAGAGGCTTGCTGTGGGCTATCAAACATCAATCTGTTCACTAGATTAAGCTTTTGGCAGTATTGTCGAGGGGTTTCGGGTAGTGGACCGTATTGGGACCATGTGTTGGACTACTGCAAAGCAAGTTTGAAGTCACCTGAAACGATATTGTTCTTAAAATACGAGGACATGAAGATGAATACCTCAGAAAATGTAAGGAAATTGGCAGAGTTCTTAGGCTACCCTTTCTCGTTGAAGGAAGAGGAACTTGGGGTGATGCAAGAAATCATTGATTTGTGTAGCTTTGAGAACATGAAGAATTTGGAGGTGAACAGGAATGGGATTTTCGGTGTTGGTATGAAACATGATGTCTTTTTCAGTGAGATTGGAATCAAATGATACAATGTCTTGATTAAATTACAGAACCAAAATTTAGCAGTTTTGGTTTGATACTATAAGGTGGCACTTTTGTAACATGATCATATGATGTAATGCAACAAGAAATCGCATGAATAATCGTTTTTCCAATATTCTATGAGTTTCTTATCTCTAACATTAAACTTACGACTTTCCTAAATTCGCTAATTCCAAATTAAAAAAAAAAGTTGATAGTCCACAATGTTTACCAAACATTCCCATTCAACTGCTTTACAAATTACACTTGTAATAGTTATTTCTTCAAGGTTAATACCTTTTCATTTGTCTAGCCAATCAAAGATGGCGATAATTGTTAACAATATATAGAATGTTTAGGATGTCAAGATGTTTAGAAACCCATCAAAACTACAGAACAGCAATCAAAAACATTAGTTCTTGTAATTTTTACTCTGTATGTGCACGTAAGAGAGTTTAAAGGAAAACTAGAACTGAAATAATTGGATCAAACAAGTGCTTTTTGGCTGGCAAGAAGAATCTAATGCCCAGTAAATTGAGCAGGATATTCCTGACATTGTAATTTGCAGAAACAGGCAACAGATTCAAGGGGATTCAATTACACTATATATCAAAGGAGCTGAAAGATTATTACAAGAACCTGTCAAGAATGTCTACTTCTACAGCTTTCAAAAGCCCCAGCAGCCAAAAAGGAGTCCTTCATTCCTTCTAAAAATAATTTAGATTCTGTTATGTATAGAACTTGTTCTCCTGTTTTTGAGACTATGATTGAAGAATGAAAAAATAACCCAAAAAAAAAGAATAGCCTTCTAAAAAAGCCAAAATTTTCTACTTCCGATTCTACAATAATGCAATGACTTCTTAAGGATGTCGAAGAACACATCTCAACTTGAGCAATCGTGATAATATGGGTGGCTTTGATTTATGTACCTTTCCCATAGAGGCTTGTACCTGCCTATGGCCATTTTAAGCCATGGCTTCATATTCCCATTAAAGTGAATAACTGCAGCACTCTCAATAAGACGGCTGTCTATGTTCACATCAAATCCTAACCCTAACACATGCCATCTACGATCCAGTGGCTCGGTCAGTCCGTAAAATGCCAGGAGAGCAGGAGGCAGTGTCCCCAGCTTCCACAACATCTGATCAGCATTCTGTTCCTGCCAGTAATGATAGCGTGCAGTCACATTTGCTTTCCTCCATGCTACCAAATCAAAAACATTCATACCAAAGGCCCATCCACATGCCTGAGGATCAAACTTTGAGCTGATGGTTGGGTTCGAGAAATTGAGATACTTGTAGAAACGATGAAATGCTTCAAGACAAGTTTCTACAGCTCCATTTACATTTCCATGCAAGTCCAAAGAAAATAATTGTGTCAAATCCTTCTGAACAACAACATCATCATCAAGAAAGACTATCTTTTCCAGAAGAGGGTAGATCTCAGGGATGTAAAAGCGAAGATGATTGAGCAGAGACAGGTATTTGGGATTTCGTAGCTTTGGTTCAACTTTCATATCCTGATATTTACCAAAATAGTAAGCCCGGAAATCTTCATCAAGGAGCCGCTTGACAACAGGAGCATAAGAGGCATTCAACCAAGAGAACTCTTCAACATTCTGCACTTCTATAGTGGCACCTTTGAAGTCATTATTAAGAAACCAAGCCTGCATTGCTCCAAAACTGATCCCATTGGTGACTATGTGGAATACAATCTGCTTTGGATGGTCAGCATTGGAAATGGTGGAATTGACAACCACAGAGGTAGCCAAAACATTGTCTGAGAAAATGCAGAAGTGGTAGAGATTGTTGTCAACAAGACGGGGAGAGTTTCTTATCTCGTCTGCAAGGTGTTGAAGATACACCTTCTTAATCCAATCGCTTGTGAGTTTCACTTTCATGCAATGGAGGCTTTTGGGTACAGCTTCAGCAACCACTTGACCAAAAAGAGCACTTTGAACTGTTGCTGCATTTGCACGCTCTTCAAGGGCTTGAATATGAGATTTCATCGTCATTATCGTGGTTGCAACATCATAATGAGCATCTTGTGCCTTGAAAATTAGATAGGACAGACTACTAATTATTGGCACTGCTTCTTCTACTGTTAAGGGCTCCCCTCTCATGGCAGCTTTTGAAAGCAAAAGTTGACAACTTCTGATCTTTTTGCTCAGCTCCCAAGCAAGGTGCAGGTTATTCCGCTCTTTTGATATAACTACATAGGCCTTAGCAAGTACCATTTGCTCTGCCAACTGCCTTGAAAAGGAGCTAACGGTTGCTATTTCTTTACTGGTATTAAAATTGTCATGGTTAACTGACTCGATTCTTGAATTTGTTCCCTGGAATAGATAACTCAGCAATTAGTTGCCTCTTTACACTATACATAAGCCAATACCTACATGCTACAGATTTCAATAAGGAATTGTTATTGAGGGTATGAATTCCAAAGATCAAAAAGCATTGCAAAAAAAACAAATCACTTTTCTTTCTAAAGATATTTGACCAACTACAGTGAAAACAATAAATGAATTCAGCAGGTAAGGAAACAAATCATTCCATAAAGATCATGTGGGAATCTTAACTACAGTTTTTAAACTGCAAATAGTGGTGTTACCCATGGATAAGTATTTGGTAGGCTTTTGATTTTAGACAATTTACAATCTGAAATACTTCTTTATGTAAATAATCTACTGTTAAAGTGTCAGATTCTTTAAAGGTTGATGTTGATCATATTTAGAGTATTCATACATGAAATAGCATGCCTTAAGGACTACCGGTGATGAGTTTCAAAATAATGACTTCAGGAATGGCTAGCTAATCCTGAAACATGTTATCAGATAAGGTCTACAATAAGAAATGTACAATTTCATGCACAAAGAGCAAAAAAACAGTTTACATAAATATTTCAAAACACAATACCTACAAGCCCTGACCTTGCTACTTGAGTTAAAAAGATGCATTTTACAGACGGGGTAACAGAGAGCATCTTCCACTCGTCTACTGTTCAAAAAAAGTGGAAGCCAAAACTAACTGGACTTCACTCATTTAATCATGATGGGTATCAGAGGAGAAGATATTAATAGCTTCAAGACGAAATGTTGACATCTGCCAATAAAATAGATGTCACCACGGTAAAATTCCATCTATCATCAACCTAATTTTTACAACATTACACTCCAGAAGGTCATGTGATTCATCGGATCATAAAGCTGCAAATATATATGTAGCTTTTATGTGAAGTAATGGCTATTATGGTTGCAATTATGACAAAGTTGCTTGACCGTCGTAGCTAATTATCATGCAAAGCATCTTTGGTGGTTTTAGAGGAGAAGCTATTATAGCCATTCAAAGAAGATACGACCACTGCTTTTTGAGAAATATAAATTTTAGGATGGAAGTATAAACTATGGAAACAGTTTGGTCTGTATGGAGAAGACCAAATTCATTCTGAAACATAAACAACTTCTATGCAAGCTATGAGATGGAAAAAGTTTTTGGGGGATCAATCTTCCAGACAAGAGAGATCAATCTGAGATCCAGCAGATGTTAAATCAATGTCCTCTTTTAGCAAGGACTACAAACACTAGATTATCCTTGAACACTGCAATGTAATGTCTTGTGTTTTCATCTGTTTCTCCTCTCAATTGATTGAATCCATTCCATAAACATAGATCTGCATAGAAACTGCACCCTGACATCTAAAGTTTTAGATTCTAGATCAACTATGCTTCAGTTCCTACTGACTAATATTAGCATGCCTCATGGCTTTTGCACAATCACCGAAGACCCCAGCTATGAAATATCCTTCACCTATACAACTTAAACCATCCATACACTAAACTAAGCTCATTCGGAATGAAGTTATTCAAACAAGAACCAGATATAAACAAAACTACTAAGTTGCCACAATGGAAGATTACATGACAAGTGATTGTAATCATCCCTTATGAAGCACAAGTTACTCTAAAGTACTTAGCATTAAATACTAGCCACTTGCTGATCGATAGATGGACATAATAGCCAGGGTTTGGTACCTAAATATTGCAGTACCAGGATATGAAATAAATAGGGAATTATAGAACATGTCTATCTTGTCAGCTTTTGTTTGCCCAATTGTAGCTCCAGGCCATCTTAACTCACTTATTGAGGCCATCTGAGTTTCTATCATGCTGAAAAGGAATCTTCTCTGTCTCTCCAGAAAACATAAAATAAGATGTTGAGAAGCATATAAATATCCACACCAACATCAAACTTCTAGGAAGCAACTTTGCTGCACACATACAAGCTTGAGGAAGGTAAAGAGACAAAGCAAAGGACCTTTTGCCTCTCAAACTTAAGTCTGTGAATCAACACGAATGGGCGCCAAGTGTTTTTCTCGTATATGGGAAGGAAAGCTACAACTTGAAGAAATTTCCTTAAACCAATTTATTCAGCTCAATTGTTAAATATGTAAAAGATATTCTAAGATGTAAACTCAACAAAGGTACGAGTTGCAGTTTTTAAAGGCACTAAGTGCTGAAGTACGTAAACAGCAATATGTTGACAATCCCATATATCAAATATATCCCCTAAATAACAAGATCAAAAGGGTATCTGAAAAACATTAAGGTTATTTAAACTATGCAGTAAAGAGCATACAAATCAACAATCCAACAAGAACAGATCAAAACAGATGCAGGGGATAATAGCTTTACCACTAAAAGCTGCTGGACATGGTCATCATGATGATTGTGGTGAAACACAAACAATACCAATCCAGCAACTAAGAACATCCCAAGTAACGCCCAGATCCACTGTGAAAACCTCCTCCTCACCGGGCGCCGGAACTCGGTCGCCCGCCTCCTCATCTTCTATCGATCCCTTTATCCACAATTCACCACCAAAACTTTGAGATTCCAAATCGAACCATCTGCTCTCGATAGTCAAGTCCAAAAACCAATCAAACACAAAACTAAGCTTGTAGCTTGAACGAGAATAAGCGAAGCAGTGACCACCAGCTGACACTAGAAGTAGGCTCTTTGGTAAACCGAAGACTAAAAAGCAGTGACTCCCTCTAATCAACAACGAATAAAAGAAGCTTAAATGAAAGGTAGAGTTCCAGTAAGGGAATATGGTGATCTGGGCTTCGTAGTTAAAAGTAACAAAGGGGAGAAGTGACTTCTTCTTAGTTATATAGTTATGGAGATTGAAGCTTTAGGATAGGTAAAGAGCAAATGACATTGACAACAACTACATTTGCTGGTTGGGTCTTATGTTCATTCAGTACGGTGGGCCATGTAATTGTAAATCAAGATTTACCCGTTTAATGGGCATACCAACTTCCCAGATAAAATATAGGCCTAAAATCATTTTTCAAAAACAAACTTCCAGATAAAATAAACATAGGCCTAAAATTAGATTAAATTATCATAAAGAAGTATATTAGGTTTTGGATATTTTTAAATGCTTTTTATAACCTTTGTTCAAGAACAGGTGTATTAAATTTTTATCTGGAAAAAAAAATTGCTAGATCCATGATTTTTAGACCTTGTTTACTCTCACGTCATTGCTTTCTTTCAGTCAATCAATACTTTATTTAATGGTAGGTTTAATTTTGTACTCGGTTAATATTTGACTATCTATATTTAGTGGGTTCACTCCCTTAATCCTAACTAATCACAATACAATCAACCTTTTTCATCATTGAAAATGCCGTTAAGTTCATAAAATACTTTTTTTAAAAGTTTAAAAAGATTAGTATTACTATAGTTAAACTATGTACAACCTTACAAGGATGACCTAAAAGAAAACAAAACTACATTACAAGGTCAATAATTTCTTTTCACTGTCTGCTTACCTAACATAAAACTATAAATTCCAACGTGCTTTCATTCTTTGTGAAAGAAGAACATCTTTTGCTATGGTGAGAGCACGTATGTCATTGATAGTGGACTCGGTAAGTTGGTATTTGTTTGTTTCTTCATGTCTGTACAGCCTACTATTTCGCTCCTTCCATAGGTTATAAATTGTGATGGTGAAGGCCGAATAAAGGAGTAAGGCGTCCTGCTTGATGCTCTTGGAGGTATCAATAACCCACTGTAACATGGTAGTCCAGTCGTAAGAATTACCATAGGTTTCCATATTGTGAAGCAGTTGACTCCAAACAGTTTTGGAAAATGAGCATCAAAAGAATAGATGATCTCGACTCTCAGTTGATACTTTGCATAATACACAAAGAGGGTCATAGCTTCTGAACCACCTGTCCTTTGTACTTACACGGTTTTTAATGGCTACCTAAGTTATCATGGAGGCTCGTAGATTGAGCACCTTCTTCTAAAGGAGGTTGAACCATGGCACTTGTTGGTGTAAAACTTGAAATATGTTATAGCAAGATTTATTGTGAAGGTGCCAGTAGTGTTAAGTTTCCAGGCAATTTGGTCCTCATGTTGGCTGCTATTGAGTGGCCGGAAGTATTGTGAGAGTTGTTGAAAAACTCTGAAGTTACCCGACCAGTGCCCTTCAAAGATGAGCAATGTGACCTTGGAAGTAAGCGGAAGTCGATTGTGAAGGTGATCTAATTCGAGTCTCTATATAAGAGGACTGTGGTATGTCCAATTATTGTACCATAGCCAGACGTTTTGGCCATTTCCCACTATATGAAAGATCCAGGGAATACTTCTGAAAATAAAAAAGGTTATATAAGATTTAGCAAACTGTGGAGATTTAAAATTTTTAAAATCATTTTACAAACAACAACAACAATATTCCAGTAAAAATCTTACTATAACGCAAGGTTTGGAAAGATTTAAAAATATGTAACCTTATCCTAACTAGTAAAGAGACTATTTTCGATAGACATCTAGTAAAAAGAGAAAAAAATAAAAAAATGGAACTATTTGAAGAAAAAAATAAAAAATATAAACAAATAATTGCATAAAAAATAAAGTTATGGCTAAAAGGGGAAATACTATAAATAAAAGTGTTTAGGCTCAATACAAGATACAAGAAATAAAGGAAAAGGTTCAAAAGACTTATAAAAAGAGAAGGCCTTCCCTATGTAAGATCTTTTACTTGTATCCTAATTCGTTAAAGTTTCTTATTGAGGTTTAAGTCCTCCGTAAGCTCTAACAAAGTCATATCATGCTTGATTACCTCCCTTAAGTTCTTCTTAGGTCTTCCTCTTCTTCTCTTACAATCCCTAAGCACAATCTTCTCACATCTTTTTACTGAAACGTCATGATAGCTTCTCTTAACATGTCCGAACCATTTAAGTCTTGTCTCCCTTAATTTACCATTAATATTAGTCACCCTCAATTTGTCTTTTACCACTACATTCTTGACACTTTCTCTTCTTGTAAGTTTACACATCCAACGAAGCATCTACATCCTTACCACTATTATCTTATGAATATGTACTTGCCTGATAATCCAATATTCCGCCCCATAGAGCATGGTAGGCCTAATTGCTAAGCAGTAGAATTTACCTTTTAACTTGAGTGGTATCTTCTTGTCAGATAAAACTTTTGATTCACCCCTCCGTTTAAATCACCTTAATTTGGTACGATGAACTATATCTTCATTTATCTTAATGTTGTTTTGGATGATAGATCTAAGGTGCTTAAAATAATCTTTTTGTGGTATTTATGAGATGTGATTTGGTTATGTTAATTGGACTTATCTCTTTTTTTTTGGTTTAATTTTGATGCTTAAATGGTGAAATTAATATTTATTTTATTTTAAGAGGTGACACGGATATTTCAACAAATTGGAGCATTATTAGTCAAAATAAAATTTTTTGGAAAAAGCAGACAGATTACTATAGTGAATAAGACAAGATGATGCCTAATATCATATTCACTCTAAGAGTTTTAATTCAATTAAGAAACTTATTTCCAACCTTATTATGTAAGGATTTGGATTTGTTTAGATAGGAATCTCGACAAGATAGGAGGATGATATGTTTTGAGTAGGAATAGAGGAGGAAAAACACGTCAAACACTTTTCAACATCATTCTATTTCATTTTTTGTAGTTTTATCTTAATCATTCATCTTTTCTTTTATTTATGATATTGGAACTAAAGTTATGTGTGGCTAATTCTAAATATTCTGATTTAAGGGGGTTTAAAACTCTAATTATAACCTTGTGAGGATTTGTTCTAAACTTAGTTTTTTTTTATTTTGCTTCAAGTATTTAATGAATAATTAATATTGATTAATCTGATAAATTAATTGGATGTTTTTTGAAAAATTAATTTAACACTGATTATTCTAAAGCTATCCATGAATTTAGTGATCTGTAATTGTCATAAAGGATTGATACAAGTAGCAAATATGTTATTTATGAATTTTCATATTTAACTTATGAGAACTAAGAAAATTAAATTAAATAGTTGTAGTTATCTCAATTATTTAAGTTAAGGTTTAGACCTTTCCACTAAGCTTATTGTTATCATCCAATTAATATGAAATGTTATCATATCTAATCAATTCATGGTAAGTTTTGCGTTGAATGTTAAGTTTGAACCAATTCATTTAAGAAAATCTTGAGAATTATTATGGCTATCTTAATAGGTTTCTGACTAACTGCTTGAATGTTAACAATTATTCTTTTTAGACCAATAATCAATGTTACAATTAGGTGAGATATTTCTCCTGAATTAGAGTTAATTAAAATTAATTTTGTCACTCTTTATATTCAGTTGATTTATTTTGATTCTTTATCAATTTTAGTTAATTAATCATAAACTCCTAGTTTATTTGGATAATTAAAATTAATAAACTAGTTTTTAGTTTTCATAGGATTCGATATGGTTCCAAGACTATCATAGAAGTTTAGTGAATTAGAATTAATTTTGAGGTCTTTAATAACCCGATTAGGTATAACTTTTGAACAAATCCTTATCTCCATATCAGATGCCACCCTATGGCTCGAAAATTTTCCTCTAAGTACTCAGTCTTAGTCCTGAATTTAAAGCTCGAAAATCAATTTGTGTTTTCTAACTAAATTTTCTTATTTGTTTCCTTTTTTTCTCAAGAGGGTGTACCTCTTAGTTGACTTGCTTGCCACAAAACTGTGTAATAATAGGCTCCATCACTATACATTGCTGGTTGAATGGAGCACTAAGTGACATAATCTGTCGCCCTTTGTTTAAATGGTTACATAGGTTTATGGTCACATTCCTTTATTTTGGATTTGCTATAGATAGATATTAGGTTGACTTTTATTGCCAGAACCCTGTCTATATAGGTGTGGAAAAAAATTTGATCAAATTTAAAACTAATAAAATTGATTTGAGTTAACTAATCAAATTTAAATTAAAAAAGAATTTAAACACTACAACAAAAAGTGCTTTAGGCAACAGGCAAAAGCGTTGCTATAAGTACAATTATCGTTGCCTTTGGTTTAAGGC
>JAOQMM010000006.1:16836903-16860492 GCA_027563515.1 Erythroxylum platyclados
TGATGAATATAAAGTGTAGTTGATCATATTCTTGAAAAGGCTTTTTCTAAGGTGGCTAATGAGAATGAAATTTCTTGTCCATGCAAGAAGTGTTGCAATTATTCTTGGTATACAAGAAATATTATATATGATCATTTGATTATTGATGGATTTGCTCCAGGAAATGATGGTTGGGAATTTAATAAGGAAGGATCAATTAGTGCAAATATGGATATAGGTGATGATAATGAATTTGATGGAAGGTCTATGCATGATAATATATATGGGTTACTACTTGACACATTTAGAGACATAGATGAAGGTCCCAATAATTGTGTAGGAGTTAGTAATGGTCTAAATAATGATATGCTAAGAAGTTTTTTAAGTTGGTAGAGGAAGGAAAACAAGAATTATATCTTGGTTATCGAAGTTTTTCTAAACTTTCTTTCACCATTCAACTATATCTTTTTAAGTGTACTAGTGGAATTAGTAATGATCTTATAAGGATACTTAAAGAGGCCTTTCCCAATGCAAAGATTCTTGAATCTTTTAATGCGACAAAGAAGCTTGTGAAGGATTTAGGACTTCACTATGAAAAGATACATGTATATCCTAATGATTATGTTTTATATTGGGGAAATGATGAGAAAGCAACCAACTGCAAAGTGTGTGGTGTATCTAGGCAGAAGCAAAGTTGTAATAGAAAAGGTAGCAGAGATCATTGTACAACCTCAAATGTGAGCAAATTCCAGCCAAGGTGTTCAAATATTTTCCATTAAAATTGAGGTTGCAATGTTTTTACATGTGTCCAGAATTAGCTGAATTCATGAAATGAACTGATAAGAGGCGTCCTAATATTGGTAATTTAAGGCATCCTACCAATGGCTAAGCTTAGAAAGACTTTGATTGATTGTATCCTGATTTTGTACGAGACCATTGTAATGTCATATTAGCTCTTACCAGTGATGGCTTTTCACACAATGAGTGTTTCACATAGTATATAGCCTATAATTTTAATGAACTATAACTTAGTACCATGGAGATGTCTGAAATTAGAAAATTAGATATTGTCTTCAATTATACCTGGCCTAACTTCTCCTAGAAGGGATATTGATATTTTTTTGTAGTCGTTGATTAAAGAGTTGACAGAGTTGTGAAAGTTTGGGATAGAAACGTATGATACTTCAACTAATCAATCATTCAAGATGCGTGCAGCCTTGTTATGTACATTTAGTGACTTTTCAGGATATGCAATATTGTCTAGATGGAGTACAAAGGGAAAGTTAGCATGCCCTAATTGTCATTATGAAACTTGCTCTCAATATTTAAAGCATAGTAGAAAGAATTGTTATCTCAATTATTGGAGATTTTTGGATAGAAATCATCCTTGGAAGCACAATAGGATATCATTCAATGGTGATATAAATTTGGGAGAATCATCAATTCCTCTATCATGATCTAATGTGTTAGAGCTTATTAATGGGTATCATGATATGTTTAGGAAGGCAAATAAACAAAAAAAAACGAGTGATAATCCTTGGAAGAAGAGTTCTATATTTTTCGAATTACCTTGCTGGAAGTATAATGGGTACCGACATAATATTAACGTGATGCAATTTGAAAAAAATGCATGTGATAATATTCTAGGAACTTTGTTGGAGATTTTGGAGAAATCAAAAGATCATCTTAATGCAAGGTTTGATTTGAAAGAAATAGGGATAAACTAAAATACGATGTATGATATAGCAAATGTATTTTTGTTTTAAATATAATTAACAATTTTAATTTTAATATTTGAAATAGAATACAAATATTTAAATTTGTGAAACATAAGATATAGAAACTAGTGGAAAAGAGGCAACTTTCGTGGTAAAGCTTCAATCCGTATTTTAAATAGCCAGTGAACAAACTTAAACTAATCCAATTACAACAAAATAAAATGCTCTAGTCCTACTAAACCCCCAACTCTATCTAACCATCTCCAAAAATACTAATCAAATAGAAGCAGAGCTTCTTATAGGGATTAAAAGTTATGATAGCACCATTGTCTTCTAGTGGTTTCAATTTCATAGTACTCAGAAGAATATGCAACTTACCTTCAAAGTAAAATCTATCTTGCTTATATAAGCGACTAGAGAAATATATAAAAATAATGGTATGAAACAAGGTGCCAACCCATTATATCCTATGTTGAAAAGCTTGTAGAACCACAATAATGAATTTACGAATTGGAAATAGATAACAAACTAACTGATTAAGTAGAAAATCGCAATTTCAAGAATTGTCATTGGCCCAAAAAAAGAAAATAATGGCATGCAATAATAAGCGCAAAAAAACAAAGCCAAAAAAATAAAAGGAGATTTCGCTTTCTTTCTCCAGTTACTCTTCTTAGTCACCAAAGACTTATTTCCTCCGCCTTAATGCCACCACCTACTAGTAAATACGCACAAAGGTAAGGAAGACGGTAAAGAAAGATTGGTGGTTGGTGGAAAGGCCATTGTTATCATTTGGGTGTCAATGATGGAGCTAAATTATTTCAACAATGTAACGTAAGCTTTTTTGTTAGAATCCAAATGGAAGTTCAAGATTCGCGAGTTTAAATGGTTTTTACAATGTTAAAATATTTTCCAATGCTATAATATAAATTCAACTGCAAACTTTAAGATCCAAAAATATCTTATACCATTATTTTATAATAAAAATATCATGAAATTTGATAGTAGTGATTTTAAAAATAAAGTATTTAAAACAATTATTAATTTATAAATAATATTTTATAAATTTTACATATAATTTGTTATTTATTTTAATAAAGTATACTGAAATTATTATTAATAAATAACATAGACCTTAAAAAAATTATCTAAAAAACTAAATTATATTACAACTTAAAATAAAAATAGAAATAGAAGCAAAAGACCTTAAAAATTTATCTAAAAGAACCAAATTAGGAATACAAATAAAACTTAAACATATAAAAATTATTTTCTAAGATATAAAAACCGACCTTGGAAACAAAACATTTAAGAAGCTAAAAATTATACAAGATCTATGAGTTTCCGATCCGTGCGTCAATAAAACAAAAATTTGGAGTGACCTTAAGATGAAGCTAAAGCTAACTCCTTATACAATATTTATCTATGTAAACGTATTACACTTTCGTTCCCTACCAACTCTATAGAAGTTGTGATTAGTACAAAAAGGGTTTTTGTACTTAATCAATTAATGTAGTAATTAGTACAAAAAGGGTTTCAACCAAATTAAAAATGTTAAACGGTTGATGATTCAAATTGATATATATCCTCATTACCTAAAAGCAGAAATTTAATAGAAGAAATTCTAGATTTGATTGATCATAGAAGCAGGAGTAGTCCACACATTTCCACGATCAATTTGTTGGGCTTTATCGTGTTAGTGTAGAACAAAGAGTTAGAATATGAATTGACCGACATCCAATGTCCACGTAAGTGGAATGCAGAATCACCGTATGTTCTTAGTGACAACTCACAACGGTTGCCTTCTTCTTTTGTTTAATCTAAAACTTTCAAGTACAAATTGTAGAGAGAGATAAAGTGGAGTGTACCAGTGCATCGAGTGCTGTGCCCGTGAAGCCCTGAAAGTTTCATATCTGCAGACTGCAATCACAAGTTGGCCTAAGACATATAGTACTCTAGTGCTTCACACTTTCGTTCCCTACCCAGAACTTAAGCCCTAGAAGTTTGGTTAACAGTAAAAATCCTTTTGCATCGAATGAGTTTAAGGATCCTAATTAATTACGAGTTTTAATTATCTTCAAGATCCTAATTATATCATACTTAAGCCATGCATCTCCAACGAAAATATTTGGATGAAACTATTCGTTTTCCTTCTGTTCTCGATGTTGTGACAAGTGTTGTTTACATTTCAGGGAGCAATTCGGCACACAAAAGGAGGCAAGGAAACAGTGGCTGTATGTCGTTGTGCCAGTGCCAGAGTACAACTAAACTGATAAAAGGGTTGTATATATAGAAAGACAAGACAAATTCCTCCTGAATATGAATTTACGACTCTGGTCCCCATAATTAGACAAAGGTTTTTCTACATTCAGGAACTGCAAAAGTTGTCTTAGCCCCAGCAATTGAGAACGCACATACCTAGTTGTCGTATATGAGACATTTAGTGCACTAGAAGCAACAGATCAAGTATGGTAAGTTCTTTGACATCAATAATACGATTCTAATATATCCAGTATAGTGTTTCGAAGGTGAATTGAGATTTGAGAGAGGGGCTAGGGCAGGTAGGAAATGACGACTGGCCAGTTCAAGGACCGAAGTCCCCTAGTTAAAACCTCCTCAACAATAAGATTTTGTCCACACATTTGGGAAATCCATCCGCTCCATTTATAGTAACAAAACATTCTGCAAAAGTAGTTTTTGTAAAAGATGGAGGCTGAAAAACGATCTATTAATACTTCCATAACTAGTTTAGACTATTGACCGGGTCTGTGTCTCCTGTGGTGCAAGAAAATCTCAGCCATGACACACCTGAAATAGAATTTACACAGCCCTCGAGCTTTCTTGGAAATTTAATCCTTTCCCAATTCTCCAACCTCTCTCTCTCTCTTTCTCTCTCTCGTTTAACATGCTGTTTCATGGTTTCTGTGCATGGAACAAGAACTGATATCGCCAAATGGAAAATGCTCATTTCTTGTCACACGTGTCTATATTTATTTTCCTTCAAACAAATCTAACGTTGGAATATGAATTCCTCGTTCACACTATCACCAGCTGATAAGAAGCAGAAACAACAGGTAGCCAAAAAGAGGGAGAACGGAAAAGATCAATTTTGAATAAACAAGGACCCTCTTCTGCAGTCTTTATCAAAATTTAACGGAAATTAACAAGAAGTAAAAAGATTTCTTCACATAACACAGGTGGATAGAATTATTGATTTACTAACCAGGAATCAGTAGAGTATTCAGAGAGCTTCCCTTTGCTGGAGAAGACGATCAAAGCCACATCAGCATCACAAAGCACAGAAATCTCATGGGCTTTTTTCAACAACCCCGACCTTCTCTTTGAAAACGTCACTTGCCTATTGATCTTGTTCTCGATTCTCTTCAACTGAACCCTACCCCTCCCCATAGCTAGTTAGCCCTTGCAAGCTCCCCCTTTCCTCCTTTAGCAATAAAAAGAATTCAACAGACAGTTCAATACTATAAAACAATCCAAACCCATAAAGAATGTGTAGAACAGAAACAGAAAAAGCAAGAAAGGAACAAACTTTAGCTGCAGAGAGAGATAGAGAGAGAGAGAGAGAGAGCGAGAGACTTTTGCTGCTTTTTCTATGTCCGTGTGTTGGTGTTACTCTTTTTCTCCATGTGAATAAATATTTCGCAGAGAAGAGAGAGGGTATCTCTTTTCTGTGCTTGGTATATTAAATATTATACCGAGGCAAATATACGTATACGCAGAGAGAAGCGGGCTGAAAGAGCTAAGACTTAAGACTTAAGACTGCTTTGGGATGATGCGAGTGGTTTTGAGTTGGGAAAGTACTGGTTTTGGAAAACAAGGGTGGTTTCGTCAAATGCGTTGTCGAGCTTCCGTTGGTCGAGGATGCTGCGTTTGTCCTGTGTCCACCATCCAAACCACAAGCTACTATCATTCGTACGAGTGATATGTACGGACAAACTGTTGGTGTTTTTACCTACTCATCCTAAATATGATTCAATCTGATTAATATTAAAATTAGAGCAACTAACTTCTTGTTTAATTATGATTGGCTCAGTATGGATCCAAGATGGCGGTTTTTCAGTTTCTGTATTGAATACATGATAATTATTATACACATGTTAGGGCTTCGCTTCATAGATTCGCGGGTTAATGAATCTCAACCATCACTTCGGAGATTTTTTGTTTCTGTTTTTCCAAATAAAAGCGATCATAAGACTCAAACCTTATTCTCTAATTTTATTGCAAGCTTTTTGGTTTTATATTTTTTATTTTAAATTTAGTAAAAATTTTATTTAGCTGTCTTCATGCTTGCTATTTCAATTTAATTTTTCTTTTAGTTATTATAATTTATAAAAATCATAAAAATTAGTTTTATTTTATATTTTCATGTTTTATATATAGTATTTTATTTACTATTAACTAGATAGCAGTTGGATTTATATACTATTTAATAATAAAAAAATTAAACAGAACGGCTGAAGATTATTAGTAAAGACTAACTAAAACGCTATGCATTTTCTAATTTTTATTTATAAATTTTGTTCAATGAGAATCTAATAAGCAATGCAATAACAACTATACATACTGTTTTGTAAATCCGATCTCAACAAGACTTTTAACAATTGGTTGTTCTCCATTTTGGTTCACTTATTTTAGAATGATTTATTTGTAGAATTACATCTATGTAGTAATATTGCAATTTTTATTTGTATAATTATATTGTTAAATATTGTGTTAATAACTTATTATTATTCAAAAATAAGAACTTTAGAGAACAGATCTTTCGTTCTCAAATAATATGTTCCCTTGTTACAATTGATATCATCCATCTAATTTTTGTGAATCATATTTATTAAATGGATAATTTTTCATGGAATAAAATAGGTAGAATAATGAAACAGATTAGTTTAGTCTCAACAGTCAACAGTAATGTACCAATTGATTACCTACTCCTCATGGACGTATGTCAGCTATTGATTCCAGTTTGACATGTTCAGATTGGTCGTACCAAATTGGTCTGCCCCATCTGGTCCTTAAATTAAAGCTTAGCTAGGGAGACTCCCTTGGCCCCATGAGATAATTGATTATAAGTAATTTGCTTGTTGAAAACAATTATTTCCATAAGTGATTGTTTCCTTTGTTTATACAAAGCACCGACTTCGAATATTCACCCGGCTTTTGCGTATGTCTATCATTATCATAGTTCTCAAACAGCAAGATAAGTCTAATATTATATAAAAAAAATTCAAATAGTTAAAATATCACAAGTATTCACAACATAATCCGAGATAAAGTCTTAATTTCAATACATTTTGAAACATAATAAATAAAATATTGTTAAAAATATATTGGGATAATAAATTAAATAGTGTCTATACTTTTAGAATTTTGTTTAATTTAGTACTAAAAATTTTAAAGTTTTGAATTTAATGACTAAATTTTTAAAATTCAGTCAAAATATTGTTTTTACTAATGTGAATTGTTCAAATGATAGGGGAATGTCCATTTATTAGTCACATAAGTGAAAACAATACTTTGATTTGATTTGTACTAATTTTGGAAGGTTAGCCACTAGATTGAAAATTTTAGAAAGTTTAACACTAAATTGAATTTTTTTTTAAGATGAGACACTTTTAAAAATATTATCTCTTAAATATTACATAAAATAAACATGCCTATCTTCGGAATTACAATCAATTTTCTTGCATAATAATGCTTAAGATAAGAGAAAATTAGACTATTAATAATTAATAAAATTATATATCACTTTAATATCAAACAAATACTTAACCACATGATAAAATATAAATTTAGGCAAATGAGTTTTGGCCCTTTTTAATTTGCTAAAACAAATCATATATCTAGTTTAATAAAAAAACAATAATAAAGACTGAGAAACATGAAATAATTATATATAAAATTTGATAAGATTAACAAGATAATTTTTATTAAATTAATTCATTATATATATATATGTATTAAAGTTTTAAATTATATATTGCATATTACATTGTGAATATGGGTTGTTATAATAATTATAGACAATACAAATGTAACTACAGAAAATACGGTTATGACTATAACAAATTGTGATAACAACTTTAATTGTAATTATAATATTGTGAATAATTGCGCTTTATAATTTAAAAATTTTTTATTAATATTTTTGAAGTATTTGTATATCATTTAATGAATAGTTACGACTCATCAATCTAGTATTCATATTAACACCAAGATAATTGCCGTTGAAATGTCTTTTTTGTTAATTACTATATCCGAACTTTAATATTAAAGAAGATTAATAAGTATCATTATTCAAACAAAGCATAGAGTGTCGGTCCAATGAAAGACTCGCCACTGGAAACTTGAACAAAAGAAATGTCTAAATGTCAAAAGGCGTTCGAAAGTACTTTTAACCACACAGAAGAATACTTGCACGTATGAGCTTATGACCTGTCCAAACTTTAATATTAATTTTGTTACTATTTACTTTTTGAAAGTTAAAAAAATAAAATAGGCTGTATCTAAAAGCATTTAAGTGAACTCATATATAACTGACACATCTTATCTCAATCTAAAATTTTAAAACAATGAGTTATGAATTTTATTTTTATAAATAACTCACTTCATCTTTATGTCTCTTTCCAATACGAGTTTATTCTACCTATAAATTTCTAATGTTAACAAGTAATCTTTCAAATGTTTTTAATGTTAAAAACTTATAAGTGGAGCTTATCACGTGGGAAAGAAAAATAAAAATAAAGTAAGTTATATATAAAATCTCCCAGTCTCTCATAACGCTTTATTAGAATTTTGATGAAATACAATACGTAAAAATTAATAGATCTGAGTATAAGAAATGGTAATTTATGAAACGATTCAAGTAGCTTTACATTAACTTAAAAATTCAAGAAAAAAATAAAAATATAACTTATAACTCGTTATGTTAAAAATTTAAGTTGAGATATATGAATTTATTAATTATATGTAAGCTCACCCTATTTCTTTCCAAGTCAACTCAAAATCTTTTATTCACAATGGAAATAGAGAAAAAAAAACTTTTAGTACAAATATTTATATTCTTTATGTAAACTTTTTATTTTTACTATAATTTTCTACGTTTGAGAATATTGTTTTCCTTTTTTTAGTCAGCATATACAAATATACAAATAGTTAAGTTTGATCCTGATTAATCGCCAACGAATAGTCACTATGTACATTGTATATCTATCTAGATATTAGTTATCATACTAGCAAACTTTCAACGAACCATAGCAACTTGATTAAGGAATTGTTAAAAGTTAAAACAATCCTCTAGAGTGCATGGGTATATTTGTGATGTTATCTCGAATTGTCCTTTTGATGCACCACAAGCTGTGCATCCGATTCCAGGTTGCTATCTGTCCTGCCGATATAGAAATACACAGCTAGGAACTTAAACAAAATGGGAAGCAAAGAAAAGTAGGGCATGACAAGTGCAGACATTGTTGTTCTTTCCACCTTTGGAAAAACAGCTTACCACAACACATGACAAAACTTGTACACGTAATTGGAGATTGCCTTGCACTTTTGTTCAGGAGGTACCGATATGATTGCGAGTTTTCACCTGGGCTCTGGCCAGCCCAAGTTTCGTAAGAATATGTTAGGTGTTTCGGCTCTTGACCTTAAGTTGATCGGCCAATTCCAGGAATATGGAAGAATAAGAGAGAAAGAGAGAGAAAGAACAAAAAGAGAGAGCTTACTGCAGCAAATGCAATTTGTTTTTTTGCCTTTATTCGAGCAAGTGGAATTTCTTTCTCCAAACCTCGTAAGCTGTTCAAGGCCTTGCTTGTAATTGGGTTTTGTTTGTTCTTTCTATTAATGTTAAAAGGTGGTGAAAGAAAAGGGACCTACTCATTAATGCTGGTTATAGTACTAACACTTACCCATCTACTCCCATCTCCTGCTAAAATTTTATTACCAAAGAGCGAATACAATGGTTCGGAATTTATAATACATTTAAGTTTAAATTATATTTTCTGATTGTATATTTTGTTTAATTTGTTTTTAATAAGAATAATACAGTTCAAAATCTTATCTTTAAACTTTTTAGTAGTAATATATTTGCTACAAATCCTAAGAATAACGTTAAATATATGGGACTCATTAACGACACAAGCTACGACTTATGGCACCATTTTGTTTATTAGTCGAGCCGGAAAAAGAAATAAGGTTCTATTTGTTGCTTTGGAAGTAAAAAGTCTAAATTAGACCGTAATATTTTCAGACAAATAAAAGTTAGAATTTAATACTTTAAAACATTTAAAATAAAGTTTAATATTTATAAAGTGTTTAAAATAAATTCTGAGTGAACAAAAAATTCGAGGAAATCAAGTTTTGGTTCGTTATGTATCATGTTAATGTTGATGTGATATAATTTTAATATCTTTTACTCCGATAATTGAGCTCCATTTGTCATATTTAAGTTAAATTTTCTTAATTCTAAATTGTAATTAAAACAAATTACAAATGACCCTAATTAACTAATTAAGTTAATTACAATATAACTAAACAAAATCTCAAAATTTCTAAATAACCCGAAGAACATTAATTTTCAAATTTTCTAGTTCTCTCACTATCTCTTAATAATCCTAATCAAATTTTCAATAAATCCTAATTTGAAGCTTGACATTTTCTTCTTTATGCAGGCCAACTAAAGCTTGGAGTTTTCTCCTTTATGTGATTATCCTAATCATATAATATGTTGGTAGTTGGCGTGAGACAACATCATTCTTCTCACATGAAATTTTGTCCCTGCCATCTTCTCTTTCATCAACAATGAAAGTGTTCTTCTTTATTGACTAGAGAGAGCTCCTATTTGTTAATGCAGCTTGTGTAGAGGTTGGCCTCACTATTTTTGTGATTGATTTTGAGATCCATATCTAATTAGTATATGAAATAACTATTTATATTTTGTAATTTGTTTGATCCAACAATCATATATGTTTACATGGACTTCCTAGTTTCTAAGTTACAAAATTGGTTGGGAGACTAGTTTGATTTTCTTTTCTCATTATTTCCTTCTCTCATGAGCTACTTTAATCCCCTATATAAACTGTTAAAAATGTCGCTCACTAGTGATACTAATTGAATTATTTGCTTTGCAAGAACACCTTATAAATGAATACTCAGTTTTTATTGATTGATATGTCTGTTATAAGAGAATGAGAAGTTGACTTATAGAAGAATTATTTCTTATACTCTATATTTCTAGAATGCAAATGTTTGAGCTAATTGTGATCCATTATGTAGGTATATATAGATGATATATCTTGTTGGTAAATGTTTAAGTTGATTGTTGATTATGTTCTATTATAGGAGTATATATATGATGCATTTAAGTTGATTGTTGATTATGTTCTATTATACAGGTATATATATGATGCAAATGTCTGAGTTAAATTTGATCTATTATACAGGTATCATTTGCTGGAGTTTGTTTAAGACATAGTTCATGAGAACTTTCATGTAGGTTTTTGAGATATCAAAACACTTGTTTCAATAAATGTATTATATTATTTTGAGAGTGTATGTTTAATACTATTAAACTCTATTGTGCATTTAGGTTTCAATGGAATGGATGTAAGGGCATATGCTAGATTTTTAATTTGTTTTGAGCAAAAAATTTTGCAAAATTATTCTTATAAATATATTGCAATATTCAAAGGTACTTATGCTTGTTGGCGCCTTCCATTGAATAGTTATTGCTCTTTTTTTACAATATTCATTTTTCAATCCAAAAGATTTTAAAACATGCTTATTTGTGGTAGTAGCATCATGTGATTAGATCTTGTGGATTTTAAGACTATACAATGTTATATATGTGATAATTACACAAAGAGTTTATAAAGTTATAGAACCTCCATCATATACTAATATAAAATTAAATTTAAATGCTCATATTGTTCGCTATTATGGTTAAATGCTCCACTAAGAACTTTATGGAGTGATCATAATCCAAGGAAGAGGTTTTATGGATGCCATAATTATCCAATGAGTTTTTATTTGTAGTTAGTTTTAAAAAAAAATCTTATGTATAATGTTTATATTGTGAATTCATTTTTATTTCAGGTACGAAGGTATGATTGCTTTTAAGTGGTAGGATGTCAAATTTAATGAGAGAGCTATTAAAGTTATTCATAAATCAAGAAAAGAAGTATGCATTTTAAAGAAGGTGATCAAAGCAAGCACTACTAAAACAAGCACAATGAAGGAGAGTGAGAATCATATCAAGCTTATAAAGCAAGAAATTAATTTGTTAAAAAAAGAGAAAAAGAGTTGAAATTATGTGATAATACATATTGTAATATGATTTGTTATGCTTACCATGAATGTTATTTTTGAATATGTTGTTAGGAAATGACATTAAATTGCAATATTAAATTTTAAACTTGAATTCTAATGAATGTAATGATTTTGAACTTGAACTTCTATTGAACTATATATTTTAGTTACCTATTGAACATGTTGATTCCCTATCATTTATTAAAAGACACTTATAATATCTTTAATTCATAAGAGTAATGAAGTTGGAATTCATTAATAAAAAGTGAAAAAAATGTGAATATTAGTAATATATTTGGAATTCATATATAATAGTGGCAAACATATATACGTGTAGCTAAAAATTTATGTCAATAACACTTCCTTCCACTGCTCTAACCAATCCTTACAAAAATATAAGAAAAGTTAAGTTAAACTTTATAAAAATGTTGAAGATTAATTATAAATATATAGAGGTCATGTTATCTTTTATATATCAAAGATGACTAGAACTCCTTTACCATCATCCAATTCCAAATCATATTTTAGTAGATTCATAAAACAACTCTAAGAATTTGTGTTATATTCCTCTATAATACCACATGCTAATGGATATATTCCTTCATCTCTATCTTTTCCTACTGTACTAAAAAATTAGCTTTAGAACTTTGTCTTAAGAAAGCAACCATCTATCCTAAAAATAAGTTTCAAATATCTCCATCTCATTTTCATGAAATCAAAGCAAATGTATAACCTTTTGAACTGCAATAAAAAAAATGAAGTATGAAATCAATTTTTTACTACTATATTTGTTACCCTAAAATATAATTTTCCTTACTCCTTCATCTCTATCCTTGCCTACTAACAATTGGCCCTAGAACTCTATCTTAAGAAAGTTATTTTCATGAAATCAAAGCAAATGTATAATCTTTTGAAATGCAATAAAAGAAAATGAAGTATGAAATTAATTTTGTACTACTATATTTGTTATCCTAAAATATAATTTCATTACTTGTAGCAAAGAAATCTCTTGATTCCTTACTTGTTGTAACTCCAATATTGAGTTAAGATTATTAAAGTTCAATTAATGTATATATCGTGCAACTTGGCATATTCGCTAACAAAATTTGTCTCTCTCTTTTCTCGGTCTCCTCTTCACTACTCTACACATTCTTGAGTTAATAACTATGTTATTATCTCTACATTCTTCAACCATTTTTATTGTAGAGATACTATACTTATCAAGAATCCTATCCTTAAAATGTCCTATTAGGAACTTAGTCATAACCAATTTGGTTTTTCAGTCATGAAATAAATATGAGCATGTTTGCATGTCTTCATTTTGTAAATATTTTTTTCTTGTCATATCTAATATATAACTCCCATGGGCATTCCTCAGTACATCCAACCATGATCTTATTGCTTTCACTCTTTTTCGACCTAACATTGTATATTGTTTGCACTGTGCAATCCATAACAACATCTTTAAATTCTTTTGTATTGCCAAACTCCATTCCTAATCTCCACTATGTTGCGGACATACTTCTACGTGGTCTTTGTAATAATTCACCTAGCTCCTCTCTACTTGGATATTCATCACTGCTAATAAAACCAACATAATTTGATGAATCAATTTTTCCAGGTTGATGAGCATTATAAATTTCTGCTTGAAAATCAACTTGTACATCACCAACTTGTTCATCACCTTGGTCACCAACTTGTTCATCACCCTCTAATTAATTTTTTCATTAGCTTTTACTTCCATATCTCCGTAACATAATCCACCCTAATACCATTACTTTCTTTTTCACCATTACTCTCTCCATCCTCTCCACTGAGCTCCTCTCCTCTAGTTATAAGTAACATATCAAATGTATGGATTTATGTGTTTAACTTATGGGTGAGATACACATCAACCATTCCATGAATTTTCATAAGGTTTATATGCCTACTAAAACTTTTGTTTGAATAAATAGGCCTCAAATGACTCATTGAAGTTGAAACCTAGTGCCCTATAATACACCTAGTTAACTTAAAGGTATCCTAAATCCTTTCTTAGCTTATTCATTTGCTTATAATTGATATAATTAAGGTCAACATTTTCAAATATAGAAAAATCCCCATTAACATATTTAAACTCAGGTTCTAATATAAACTTCATACTATAAAATAAACTTATTCCTTTACATTGAGCCATTATAAATCTGTTTATAATCATTAGAAAATATTAAAAGCAACACAACTCCGTGTTATGAATTCTCAATGTCAAAGCATATTCTATGTGCATGTAACTTACACATTACCACAATTAGCAAAAATTGTACATTTCCACAATTGACAAAAGAAATTTCATTTTATGCCACTTCTTTTTGTCTTAATAAATCTGGCATAAAAATGATCATTATGGCATATTTGAATTTGCTTGTGCTTACTGCACACTAAAAATTATGGATTTTGTATTCTTTTTTGAAAAAGTAAATAGGATTAGAATTAATAAAGAGTATTATAAGTTAAGACATAAGCAAGGTCCATATGGACCTAATAGCTAAGGTTGCTACATACTAGACAAAATAAGTGAGCTGATAACATGTCATCATTTAGAGATCTATGCATATTCAATTGGGAAATTTTATAGCTTTGGAAATTGGTTTCTCAGCAAATGTGATTTAGGCAATTGTAGAAATCTTTTTATCGGAAAAGTAGGATGTAGAAGAGGGATTCATTGTTGGACACAAATAAGCTAGGGGATTGTTCCTAAAAGAGAGGTTTGAGTTGTATAATCAATGTAAAGGATAGAAGTTATTAAAATCAAGGGATTTAACTGCTAGAAGGTGAGTTGCTTCCTGCTCTACTGCTTAATTTCCAGATAGAATATTTTGTTTGGTTTTTTCATATTGTTGAAGTACCTATTATTTCTTTTAGTCCATATATATTTTGTATATACATGTGCCCTAGTGTACTGTGATAACCCCTTTCTCATCAATTGAGGCTATCTACTATGATGTTAACTAATTCATAGAGGGAAAGCTGCAAAATCTTCTCCTCATGTTGATGGATTACTGTACCCTATCCCAGACCCAGTTTGAGTAATAACACTCCAAAAAGAAGGTGGGAAGTGGTTTGCCTTTTGGCTTTGTATGGAAGGCAAGATTCCTATATATTAAGGAAGTTGATCATGTCCTTAGTAGGAAGTCCATTCATTAGGGCTAACCATATGAGGAAGGAGATCTTTGGTAGTAGGGACTTATGCTAGACAATGAGGTGTCATAGGACCTTAATGCCTCTAGGCCTAAGTAGTTCTTTACAGGTCCAGTTGGTAAACTTTCTTGAAGGAAGCCTTATCCAAATATAATGGTCTTCAAAGCCAGCTTGGGGCAATTGTAAGGGTTGATGTGAGATAGAGAGTGAGGGTAGTTGCCCCAATTTTATGCTCATATATAGGTTGTGGATTTTGTATGTTTGGTTTGTGTTCATTGTATAATAATATCCTTAAATTTGAACTTACAGATTAGAATTATTTCCATCTAAAGCTAAATAAACATACATAACCTACTTTTTAAGAAAATTTTGTCTCAAATAAAACTACTTATTCATAACATAAAGAGAATGAAAAGATCATGCTAATTGTGAGAATAAGGGATGATAAAGAAGATTTGAAATACATTATATTCATTTTGTTAAAATTATGCAACAATTTATTACATTATACTTATACTAGTCTAAACATTGTATGTACCTTAAAAAAGATTAAAAGCTGATAGAATTATTCATACAAAAGATCAATTTTTAAAATACAAAAGTTCCCGTTTTGTTCATCATTAACTTAAATCAATTATAGAGGATACTAAGTTTAAATAATTTTTAGAGGACATTGACTTAAAACTCTAAAAATTTTACATTTAAGTCCTCAAAATGCAAAAGATCTCTTTTTATTCATCATTAAAATTCTATAAGTCAAGCACCTCAATCTTGGTATCAAAAAATCATATGCATTTACATTCACATGAATACTAAGTACTTATGAAAAGCAAATTTATCCTCACTAATGAGAAGCAACATGCTTAGTAAGTTACAAAACAAGCTAGATAGATCAAGAACAATAAAATTTTGATGCCATTTCATAATGTTACTTGAAAACATAATATATAAAATCATAATGTAACATGGAAAACACAAGTCTATATAAAATCACAACTTTTTCATTGCAAAAATGGTAGATATATATTGAAAATCAAGAAAAAAATTGTACCATGATATGATGCAAACATAACAAGATTAAAACGAGAATTTATTTAAATGCTTAGGGCCAGATATTGTCCAGACACAATACAGACATAATATGTGCATCAAAGACCACATTCATGCTTAATTTTAAATAATTAGAGATAAATAGTAGGGACTAAAATAGTGTTATCTCTAGGCTATAAATAAATAAACAAATTAGTAGGAATAAGTAGTAGAAACACAAGAGAGGATGCCAAGCTTGAAGTTATAAACAAATCAAGCCAATCATAAACACAACTAATGGTTTAGACTCTTTCACATCAACGACGGAGAACACTTCACCATTGATGAAGGAGAAGACACCAATGATATCTCTTATATGAAGGAGAAGATGCCAATGCAATCTCTCATATAAAGGAGAAGACATCAAGCTTGAGATGATTGTCAACATTAAAGGAAATTAAGATTAGGGTTTATTATAAATTAGATTAAGGATGCTATTTAGATGGAGGTAGAATTGGAAAAAAAAATGGGATTAGGGTTAAATTAATTTAATTAGAATTATGGTTAGTTGTAAATTTGATTAGGAATTTTGGGAATTTATTTCTTCAAATTATAATTAATTTAATCACGATAATTAAGGTTAATTATAATTAAATTATTTTAATTAGGTTTTAGTTAGAAAATAAAATAAAAACAATATTATTTTATCTTAATTATGACACTTGGGCCTCATTGTGCTATATGGATGCCACATGGCATAATAGGGACTAAGTGTTAGATAAAAATATTAAAATAATACCATTTTAGAATAAACAGAGACTTAACTTCATCCAATTTATTACTCGCTTAAGATTTATTTTGAACATTTCTTATAACTATTAGAGTTATTTTGAATAATATGAAATGTTAAGGTTTAACTTGTGTTTTGATGAAAATATTAGGGTCTAATTTGTAATTTTTGTTTGTTTATAATAACCATAAACCATTTTCAAACATCATCATTTCCAAGTTATTGGACTATATTTGTCACTTGCATTAGGAATTTAGGAGACAAATAAGATATTATCATAATTTGAATGTAACCAAAAATAAAAGATTCTTAATCAGATCTAGTATCTACAAGAAATTGATAAAGCAGAGGAACTTAGCTTATTGGAAATATATTATTATACTAAATCAAGAAAAACATTACCTAACATCTAATTCTAATTTGGACAAATATATGCTTTTAATTTATAGAGAATTATGGTCAATTTAATAAAAAAACATATTTAATCTAACTTAGTAACATTATTAAATTAATCTTATTTTTAAAAATGATTTCATTTATTCTTGTAAGAAAAAAAGTGAGGTGGCAAATTTTAAATGATATATTTAGGAAATTCAATTTAGTTTTACAAATTTGTGTATAAGTGAGACATATTAGACTAACTTGCTTTAACGTAGTGGTGAATTCAGAAATTTTAGTACCTATTAAGCTCAATTCAAATATGTGTTGCTTATTATTATGGTAACAAGCCCTGGAAATATGTACATACATAAAGATGGTAATAGGTTCGACTGGGCCTAGATTGTAGTTTAAAATTATTTTTGGCCCAAACTTGACTTGAATCTTAATCGAACTTAGGCTATTTGACCTAAGCCTAAGCTTGATCGAGCTTTAAGTAGTTTAAAACCTATTCAAACTCAAACCATTCTACTTGAGTTCGAGCCTAATTAGGCTTTAATGGCTCAAAACGGGCTAATCCAAGCCTGAGAATACTAAAATAAATGTTTTTAGAAACAATTTATAGATACTTGTTTGGCATTCCAAAATCCCAAACAATTTGGTGATAGATATTTGATAAATAAAGCTCATTTTACCAAATAGATAGAGGCAAATAAGATCTTGCTAACCAGAGCATCATTTATCGTAAAAATGGAGAAAAATATGAACTTACAACTTAAAAACTTGAACTATAACTCATTATTCGAGAACTTAAAGCATGTGATCATTAGTTTGGCCATGGAAAGAATAGGGAATGGCATGGAAGTTGGCTTGGGTGTGGAATAAACCATATTGATGGTCAATTAAAGAACTTGAGGCAACAAATACTCATCGAGTCAAAAACCCAATGGAGAAAGGGTGGCTCTGTGATGATGGTCATCATGAAAGTTCTTAAAGACACAATCAAAAGGTGAGAATTTTCACATTTGGACCATTACAAAAAGTAGACAACAACTTTTCTAGCACTGGAATTGTTGTTGATTAAAGGTTTGTTACTTTAGAACATACTTGTAACTGTACATGTAAAGAATATCTACTGGTGGTGGAGAGGCGGAAAATTTGGAAGAAAGAGAGATTAGGGGAGTATTGTTGTAGTTGTTTAGGAGAAGGAAAGCAAAAGCATAAACACTAATTGGGGGTAGAGAGAAGGAAAACTTTGTAGAAGAAGAGATTAAAGGAGTGTTGATTGTGTTGTTATAGTTGCTAGTGACTAGAGGGAAGAGAAATGAGTCTAATTTTTTGTTTACTTTTTGATTTGTTAATACACAAATCAATGTCATTTTTTTTACATATATAAAATGACATGATTTTTTAATGTAAAGTTAGAAGTTTAGATGTTTGACCCCAATGGAAAAATAAAATTGAATGCTAGTAACATATCTTCATAGACTAAGAATTATCAGATTGCTAATACTAAAAGAATTAATGATTTATCAAGATCTTTTTTCAATTTTGAATTGTTCAAGCCCAACCTAACTTGATTTAGAAAAAGAATTCAAACTCAACTTGGATCAAGTCTATTGACTTCAGATCTAGCTAGGCCAGGCATAAGCTTTTTGTCATCCTTATAAATATGGCTATAATAATGCTAAAAGTGCCATCATATGAGTCATTTTTATTTTTATTTTATTTTCTATTTTAAATATATTTTAAATAAAAATAAAAATTATTTCGTTGTTAATATTAATATAATTATATTTTCTTAATTAAATAATAAAATACTAAATAAAAGAGATGAATTAATTTTATAATTATATATTTATTTCAATATCTTATATATTATTTGATAATAAATAATACAGTAAAAGATATCGAGCTTCCTTATAATATAAGAGGTTTTAAAAATAAAATTATTAAAAAACTATAATTTTCAATTTTCAAAAAAAACATTTTTCTTAGACTTTCGTTAAAAATATGATGAAATACACGCAACATGAATATCACACGTCAATCAACCAAATGCTACTTATACGTTGATTCAACCTAGCTCTTAATAATTTATAAGAAATTATTAATTTAAATTTAGTTTAATTAATTCGAGTTAGGTTTAAGAGATAATTTGAGTTATTATATCAGTGACATTTGAGTAGTTTACGTATGATATTTATACCAAATCTTTTTTGTTGCTATTTTTTAACTGATGTCTAGGAGAAGGAATTTTTCTAAAAATTTAAAACTATAAGGAGTTTTTTTTTATAAAAAATTTAATGTTAGGGAGATTTTCTAAAGTTTTTTGTCCTAAATAATAATAATAATGTTATTATTATTAATTTAATTATACAAATAGAGTAGAATAAATCAAATAATTAATTATATTAGTCATAATTTTAGGTAATATTCAACGCTAAGAAATTGAATAAATTGTATTTAATTAATAATAAAATCATTTTATGATAAAAAATAGAAAACTAGAAGCAAAACTAGTTTTTATAAGTTATGAAAGTAAATAATAAAATTAGAAATTAGAAATTAGAAATTCAACGAAACAATTTTTTATCGAACATTAAAATAAAAGCAAAAAATAAAAAACAAAAATAAAACCAAATAAATTGTAAACTATTTCTAAAGTTGTTTCATTTGTTTAATTTTAAGTATAGTAAGGGTGGTGGAACATGATTGGTGTTAGATATTCCAAGACAAATTTCTATGGAACCTTAGCCAAGTTCATTGTTTACTAGATGTGTCGAGTGCCATTGTAAGCTAGAGGAGTGATGATGATTATTTTACCACTTGATATGGCTTCCCAATATAACTATAGTATTAGTGGTACAATTACTCTGGATTTTGATTTATGGAGTTTGTATTAGGAAGAAGAAAAGGCTATTGTGTATAAAAAACCAATGAACAGATAAACGATTCATGTATTCAGATATGCATAATTGAAACTATCACTTACTTGGATGAGTTTTTTATTTGCACAAGTTAAAGGACTTCTTAAAGAACCTTTTCTTTATGTAGAATTGTCTTTTTGTGTTTATGTGTTTTAGAAAACTATCATCAATTCTTTTAAGTGAACATTATCTTATATTTATAGATAATGTCAAGATGTTAACTGATTAGTTATAATTAACAATTGAAATGTCACACCTAAACTCATTAAGTGTCTCCTTTCATCATCATATCCCACTTACATATGATGAGTTTAGTCAATAAAATTTCTGCATATTCTTATACTTGTCCAATAACCCATGCTACCAGCATATTTCGAGAGCTCATAGTCATATATCTGTTAGAAATATATGACGTCTCGATTCATGAATTGATCCTTGAGTATATTTTGTATGCTACACCTTAGGTCATATGTCACATTTCAATCTTCTTTAATCTCATTTATTTTATCAGGTCATAAATGTATTTAATTATCTTACTAAGAGTCTGTGGTCACCTTTGAATATATAATTTTTCTTATGTGAGTTACTAATCAAAATGACCTTCCTCTGCTTTAAATTCTCTTAAATTGAATTTAATTTGCTTTATTATATTGTCCTATAAGATTGTATTAAACATAACATTCTGATAACATTCTAAAGTAGCAAATATTAAATTTAATCCTTAACAGTTAGATAAGATTTCTAAGGGTACATCATAAGATTCACTTAATCTCTAAGGTCTCAAACAATGTAAGCTGAGATCTTATAACTTACATTAATCCCTTTTATGATTATTTATGGACATATAGTAAGAGTCATGTGCTATGGTACTAACTCCTATTAATTTAGAGCATATATCTTTTATAAATACAATACCAAATAAATATTCATTCATAATACTTAATGTATAACCTGATTTCACTTGTCCACTCTTAACTTTCTCTTTCAAAACTCTTCTCTGGCAACTTAAGACAGATATGGTGACCACATGATTACTCTAAACCAATTTCCTTTTCACTTATCATCTTTGCGGGGTATTCACGGTTTAAGTTTCTTTTTTTAGCTCTTTATTATCACTTTGGTAATAAAATTAAAACTTGCCTCTTTTATAGTCATCACAAAGACTATAGTCAATTACTCATATAAGAAGGCCAATCTTTTATTTTTCTGACATAATCTTTGATTCATAAAAAAAGGGCATAAAGTAAACATATTATATAATCAAGTATTATGTAATATGTACTACTTAATAAACAATGTCATCTCATATTTGTATTTAAACATTATACTACATTGAATGAATATATATGGACAAATATTAATTAATTTCATTTCAGTATCTACATAATTCTAGTGACTTCATATATCTAATATATGTATCTTAGGAAATTGGTTTTGTCATTGGGTCTGCCTCCATATCTCGGGTAGATATATACTTCATGTTCACTTCTCTTTGCGCAATTATATCTTTCACATAATTGTACTTGATATCTATATGTTTGGTTTTACAATGAAATTTAGGGTTAATAGATTAGACTTGCTTTGAGTGACTCTTAAACTAATCAAGAATTTTCTAATCCATAGGACTTCTTGTACTACTACTAAATATGCTATAAAGTCAAATTCTATTATAAATTAAGTAACACATGATTGTTAAGTAAGATAATATATCCAGAGGTAGATTTTCTCTCATCTAGATCTCTTCCCCAATCTGCATCTGTATACGATCTCTTCCCTAATCTGCATCTGTATACCTTTGTATACATAGGTTGTTGCCTTGATAACAAAATACATAATCAAATGTACCTTTGAGATACCTCAATATTCTCTTTACTGCTTTTCAATGTGCTTGTTTAAGATTTGAATGATATTTGCTCACCATTCCATCAACGTAACAAATATTTAGCCTTATACACATCATGACATACATGAGACTTCCAACTATACTGGAATAGGGAATTTTCTTAATTTGCTCCCTTTCTTAAGGCATATATAGGAAAACTTCTTGCTGAAACCTTCTCCTTTAACAAAAGGATTATATATTGGATTGCATTCTTACATACAAAATTGTTCTAAATTTTTTTGAATACAAGTCTTTTAGGAAAGCGACAATAGTCTTTTTGAATGATCTCTTAAAATTTTAACTCTAAGAATGCATAAAACTTCACCCATGTCTTTCATCTTAAATTCAGATTACAATCAATCTTTGATTTGCTTGATAAACTCAAACTCATTACAAGCAATTAAAATGTCATCCATATATAAAGATAAAATCACAAATTTATCTTTGGATCTCTTAATATATATTCAGTATCTTCATTAAGCATATCAAATCATATGAAAGAATTATGTTATGAAAACATATATACCATTGCCTTGATGACTACTTCAGGCCATAAATCAATTTCAATAACTGACACACTTTATATTCTTGGCCCATCTCAATGAAACCTACATGTTACTCCATATAGATTTCTTATTTTAATTCTCCATTTATAAAAGCATTCTTTACATAAATTTGATGTAATTCATGATCCAAACTGGCTACTATAGTCAAGATTAGAGGAATTGAAGCAAATATCACAATAGGTAAAAATGTCTTATCATAATCGATTCCCTCATATTATGTATAATCCTTTTACTAAAAGATGTTCTTTGTATCTTTTGATATTACCATCAATGTTTTGTTATATTTTAAGAATTAATTTGTTCCCAATAGCTTTGTGCCCATTGGAGAGGTTAACTAATTCTCATATTTGATTCGAGCTTAAAGAAGTCATTTCTTCTTTCATCCCTTTAATCCATTCTTTTTTAAAGGAACATTAAGAGCCTTATGTATATTCCTTGTCTAATCATCTTCTTGTGAGATAATCATATGAATTTTCCCTTCTATACAAAACAAAAATAAGGAATCATGTCAACATCATTTTGGGATAAACTTGGTTTATAGGAAACAAATTCATCAACATCTTGATTACTCCCACTCGGACCAAATACGATAGTTAAACTTTTAGTAGGTTGTAATCTTAATAGTCCTTAAGTTAATTCTTTAAGTTCTAAATTAATCCTACTTAGATAAACTCCCTCTTCATGATTCCTAGTAATAAAATCATTCTGATCAAGATTTTTATATAGAAATTGGTCTTTTCCTATTTCACCCTACTTTGGGAAGTCATTCTTAAGAATATGACATCTTATGATTGGAATTCAATTACTCCTTCATTACTTCTTT
>JAOQMM010000006.1:16866414-16880939 GCA_027563515.1 Erythroxylum platyclados
AAGCCATCCGAGCGAGCTACAGCACCGAAAACAGCTTCGAAAGTCTGATGGAACCGAAACCAGGTATTTCCGCATTTTTTCGTTTCTTTCCCTTTCACGCAAGATCCGAAACACGTAATAGGGTCTATGATACGTGTTACATTCGAGGCCGAGTTAACCCGTGTATAGCGGTCATGTCTACAGCTTGTTTTACTCCTAGGTTTTACCCCCTTTCACCAAAAAGACAACTTTCACAAAGTTCAGCCCGAACAAGAAGTACTTAGATCATAAAGAGGAAGAGCAGCGAGTTATGGAGATCTCCGATTAATTTGGAAAGCAAAAGGTAGGTGGGAATGTTAAGACACGTAGATATGGAAAATGGGAGAGTAAGTTATATATATATATATATGCCCAGGGGGAGAAAGAGAGCGTGAAGAAGAAGAAAGAAACTTGGTGGTTGTGGCTATGGTTTTGTTGGTTGTCTCTCACGATTACGCTGTGTGGGTTTGGCCGGAAAGGGACCACGCAGGTGTAAGGATTAACAATGGACCAGGGCCATAATCTTCTTTCTGATTATAATAAAGACTTTGCTCCAAATTGGAAACCCTAGTTTGAGTTCTTCAAATGACGTCGTTTTATTATCATAAAGAAACAATGCCGTTTATTAATTAAACTCAATGAGGATCTCTTGATACATAACAGTACTACGTCAACAAAGATAATAGTAAGACTAACACCGGGTATGGTATTGTTATGTATTCTGAGGTCGACATGCATAAAAGAAGTTTATAGATATTAATATTAATTACCACTCGAGCTTCCCAACTCCCTTGTCTAGGCCTCAATTTAGTACCGTCGTTGCTTGTTCTTTTCAAAACCACATTTAAGGTATGTTCGAGCCACCGTTTGTGCTTATTATTATATCCTACACAAAAACACCCATCTATACAGATAATATGATCATTTAAGTCAAGTTTTCCAAGGGGATTAGTTCCCTCCAGCTCGAAAATGTTATGTCACTGCAAAGGACACTCAATCGAGATGCATGCTAATCCCTTAATTGCGAATTCCATAATCATACGACACCATTTCTAGATTCTTGACGGTTGAACAAGATTAGCTAAAGTGATGTACAACTAGGTGATACTAAATTTGACAAAGTTAATTTTAGAAGATTAAGAGAAATTAAAAGTTATGTTTACTTGTCTTCATCCAATTACAACTGAACTCCTAAAGTAATGTGCGACGTCATCCTAGCTATCACTAGTCCAATTTGAGATTCTGATAAGTCTATAAATATGGACGTTAGGGTGACACTACTTTGTTCACTCAAGACAAGAAATCAAGAACCATATTTTTCCTATACAGCTCTTACTCTCTTCTCAAAATGGAGCCAACCTTCCTCGAGAATCCCGTCTCCGGAGTTATGTTGTCGTCGGTGGTGCCCGGAGAAGTAACTGGTAAAGGAAAGGACCATGAACTCGCTAACATGGACTTGGCCCTGAAGTTGCATTACATTAGAGGGTTGTACTTTTTCAAGAGTGAAGCAGTTGAGGGTCTCACAATCTCTGACTTGAAGAGGCCGATGTTCTCATGGTTGGCCCTTTACTGGAAGTCATTCTTAAGAATATGACATCTTATGATTGGAATTCAATTACTCCTTCATTACTTCTTTCGCTTATGAACACATATCTTTTTTAGTTTTCAAAGGATCTAATAAAGATATTTTTCTTCCCTTTTGGTCCTAGTTTGCTATATTTATAAGAGAGATCATGAATGTAAGTAGTACATCCCTATAGTTTGAGATTGTTCATGCTATGTTTTCTTCCTAGTCATAACTCATACGGAGTGTTTGAAACTAATTTTGTGACTACTCAATTAAGTACATCAGTGATTATAAGCAATGCATCACACTAATATATGATTGGAAGATTTTTTTGTACCATCATGGACCTAACCATTTCTAGTAGCATTCTATTGCATCTTTTTACAACACTATTTTGTTGTGGGGTTCGTGGAATAGTTAACTATTTTTCTATTCCTTTTTCATCACATAACATCTTGAACTTATCAAACAAGCATTCTTATCCTTGATTGGTTATTAATCCTTTTATTTCTTGTCTAATTGATTCTCTACCAAATCCATATACTTTATGAAACAATTTAATGATTTGATTTATGAAAAATTAAATAGACATGACCGTACCTAGTGTAGTCATTTATAAAAGTGATAAAGTATACAACCTCACATTGTGTCTTTACATTCATTAGATCACAGATATTTGAATGAATTAATTATAATGTATTTGAACCTTGTTTTCCCTTCTCAATTGGCTTTCGCGCCATTTTACCAATCAGACAATGTTTACAAATAGGCAAATCTACTTGATTTAAATCACCTAAGAGGCCTTTTTTAGCTATTGACTCATGCAGTTTTAACTAATTTAACATAGTCTAGCATGCCACAAAATTACATCATCGTTAGAATTACGAAATTATGTAAACAAGGAATAACTTATATTACTATTTGAATAAAGAACATCCAAAATAATCGAACCATCTAACATAAAACTATGAATATAACAAATATATCCAAGATATAAATCCATACCACCACTTTGAAAATTTCTATCAAAACTAAAGCTTATTAAAACCAACACATATTTGATTCCGTCGAATCTTTGGAGCATAAAACACTTCATATAGGATCAAAGGCCCAACATCATGTATGTCTAGTTGCAGGTTTCAATCCCTCATATGGTAACCTTTAATTTGTCTCCTGTATAAATCCATCATGTTTCATACAGGATTTTCCTAAATTCCACAAAGGCATCTCTATCCTTCGCTACATGATTAGTTGCTCCCAAGTCTGCAATCCATAACAAATATGATTCAGTTATAAAAAAAGCATAATATGAGACATTTAAGTAACAAATGTCCATACAATAGGATTGTACCTTTTTGAGCTCGCTTAAATCATAAGCAAAGTGACCCTTATTGCCATAATTAAAGTATTTAGCTCTTTTCATGTTCTGCTTCTTAAAAGGATGTTTTCCTTTTCCATACTGGTTCCACTTCCTCTTCTTTGAGTCCTAAGTATATTGGGTATGTTTCTTACCATTTTCCCATTTGGATCCAATATAATGTTTACGTATTCGATTCATAGATTTATGTGAGCTAAAACCAACTGCGTATATCTTAGAAGACATCTTAGAGGCTTCAAAACATTCTTCTTTTAGTATGAGATGCCTCATGGCATCTTCCATTGTCTTGATACTCTCATTGTAAGTTATATGCATCTTTATATACTCCCAACTCAAAGGTAATGAATCGATTACATCTTGTACTTGTTGCACATGTGATTGTTCATGACCAATGTCACGTAACTAATTTATCATATTTGACATATGTCTTAAATGCTTTTGTATTATGTGATCCAATTGTTTAATATATTTGTCAAACTTAATAGTGAGTGACCTCATTTTGGTCACTGAAGTGCCTCTAAAACGTGTAACTAAAACATAATACGTGTCCTTAGCAGTTTCATATATGCAAAACTCATGCATGATATCATTATTTATACTATTCAGTAACTTAATGTGAACCAATGAGTTCTTTTTCTTCCATTTTCATAAGCATTATGATCCCTTTTGTGTTGGACCATAATGCCTTCCTCAAAAATATCAATGGTTATGTTTAATGGTTTAAGAGCCTCTTGTTTTTCCAATACATGTTGGATTTTCATGTTCCAAATATCATAATTGTTGCCATTTACTTTCTCACCCTTATTGAGTTTAGCAACAATATTCTTTGATGCAATAGCCATAATGAAAACACAAAGTTTCTATAGAAACAAATTGTATCCTTGCACATTATTGTTATGTCATACATGCATATATTGAATAATTGGATTTCAGTTGTCTATGAAATCGAAAGAGTATGTAAATTCTTAATCATCATTCATATGACATTTAAAAGCCAGTTATCAAACTCAGAAGATTGTTTCAAAGATAAACATTCATATAACATATATTCTAATAAAACTGAATAATATCAAACTTAACATACATTAATGAGCACAATTTATGTGGATCATTACCACTTAGTTCAATACATATAATGAACCCTACATAGAATAGAGCCAATGAATTCACGTGATAAAGTCCTAGAAGCTAGAAGCTCGATATGTTATTGTTCTAATAATTTTGATTGGAAGGCTGGTCAGATGTAAAGTTCAAATCAATTCGTTTTTTCAAACTTCTCTCATAAATTTTATCAACAACTATTTATATGATTTCACAGCAGGCCATTCTAACTTCTAGAGAATGCTTAATGATTCACCTTTTAGTTGTGGTAAAGTTGAGAGTAAAGTCATGTGCTTGACTTCAACTTCTATGGAAGCTAGATGATCTCTACGGTACAGCTTTTGCATTAAGTTATTAATAGTAATAACATGTGGTATTAGATCTTCCTAGGAAGATATTGCATCTAAAGTAACTGCACTAATATGATGATGAGTCATCTCATCTACGTTGTAGTTCGTATAAATCTGGGTGACCTCTTCATAATCGACATTTTTTTTAAAATACATTTTTAGTATTAGAAGTTGCTTACAAAAACCTAGAAAATCATAAATGAATATATAAGCTCATTCTCAAAATGAAACTATGATTATTATAATTTACCCAAAACCATAATTTCAATACTATATGAACAAATCATATTTAAATCATAATTGTTTCATTTTAATTAGAAACATATTTTTAATTATTACGGAACCAATCAAATTAAAATTAAAATTTAAAACTTATTTCTAATTCTTATTACACTAATAATATCAACTTTAATTAGAAACTTATCTCTAATCAATATTTAAATTGATAATTTTTCAGTATAAGTATTATTAAAATCATAGGCATAATATAATATGAATTTAAATATATATTACACATTAGATAATGTGCTTACTTAATACCCGAACTTATAGCCCAATTTGGTCCATTTTGACTAGCATAAAATTAAAAATCTAAAAATAACAGCCTAAACAATAGCCCATACCCAAATTCATCAAGCAATTTGAAAATTTCAGAAAATAAACAATTGATAAACATGCATATCAAGATGCATACGATTCACAAAATCAAATATGCATCATCAAAGCTATCACTTGGGTGAGTTTTTTATTTTCACATATTAAAGGACTTCTGAAAGAATAGTGTCTTTAAGAAAAAAAATTATTTTTTTAACTTGTATGTTTTAAAAAATTATCATCAATCATATCTTTAAGTGAATATTATTTACAGTTAACAATTGAAAGGTCACATATAAATTCATGATGAATGTCCTTTCATCATCAACACCAAATAAATATGAAGATATTTCACAGCTTTGTACAAAACACCATTACAGTCCATACATCAAATCCTATTGTTCAGAACAGTGATTTTATCATCACCTATTACAAACATTCGCTTATTGTCTTGAATATAATAACAGAAGGCTGCTTAGGATATCTAGAACAGACAGAAACGAGAAACACAACTTATATAAATTCCAATAGGAAATAATCAAATTGGGATTTTCCATATTAAAAAAATTCCCAAGTTAATTAGAGCATCCACCCAGGAATGAAGCCGCTGAAATTTTGAGGATGGCCACTAACATTAATCTCATCTTCACCCACAGGATTGTATCTGCAGCCAAATTAGATTGAATCTTTATCAACCAATATCAGGAAAGGAAAAAAGGAACAAATTGGAATTCCTGAAACGTTACGGATTTACAATTACCCAATTTGCAGAGCGGAGCTTCCCACTAATGGATGGAAAAAACTTTCAGACTGACTTGAATGGCGGGTGTATTGAATATTATGTTCTCCTGACTCCCAAGCTAGCCTGATTGGAGGTGGTGTACTCACTTCGTCCTCCTTATCAAAATTAAGAAAGTGTTGCAATTTTTTGATGTACAAAAACATTAATAATGACAAAAGATTAGTGTGCCGTAGCAAATTATAGGTCACTTACGAAGGCATTTTGGAGATATTAACAACCACGATTTATAACAGAACAGGCTTAATCTAAAACGATCCATGCACGTTATTAAACTGGAAACTACTCATACCTTTCTCCTTAATGCCTTATTGGCTTCCAGCAGTAGGTGTGCCTGCTCCAACAAGAATATGTTACAATATGATTTGCTGATGAAAACATAAATTTTCACATAAGATATGCGTGTCTTTATGCATACCCTGTTTTGGAGATCAGTAATTTGATCGAGCATGAATTGGGTCTGAAAAGGAAAAAAAAATGAGTTCTGTAAGTACTTATCTTTTTACGTGTAACACAGTAGCAATAAGTCTAAGATCCAAGATTATTCTATCAATTAGGGTTGTAAATGTATTAAAGTTTTGTTCTACTTGAATTTAGGACAAATATATTTTTAGTCTTTCTAATTTTTCAACTTAGTCCTTAAATTTTACTAATTACTTTGTGATAAAAATTTATTGGATAAATATTTTTTTTATTTTAATAATTAAACTTTTAAATTTTTAACTTAATCTGAAGATTTTCATTAACGTCTTTAAACGCAACATCTAAATCAGATATATACGTTATTTTTAGAAATGCATTTAGCTTAAAATTTCCTTTAAAACTTAATAAAAGTCTTAGAAAATTTAATAATTGGAAGAGTGAAATAAAAACATGGTTTAAATTAAAGAATTAAAAAAAATTATATGTTCATTTTAAGTTTATTAGTGGTTTTACTAGAACTGTTGCTGATGATTCTACTCTAGTTAAAAAGATTGGGAATTTAGGTAATCAGAGGAGTATATTGTACAAGTACCTTTGTTGACCTAATTTGCTTCAAAGATGCCTCTAGTTGATTCTCAAGCTGGTCAAGCTCGTTTGAATTTAAAGGTCCCAAATCTTCTCCAAGAAGATTCCTGCATGCAAGCACAACTCAGAATCAACCATATTATTTAGATCTGTTACTAACTTTAATTTTAATTTGCAAATGACTTTGAAATTTCAGTTGGGGAGAGTGACCTCTGAGATCTCTGTAGGAGCTCCACTCCAGATTTGAGCTTCAGATACTCCTGGTAGCTGCTCTGCTTGATTAATTACATGTTATATGAAATATTGATTTGTAGCAAATGAGAAACCTTGATAAGATACTGGAAAGCAACTATGAATTAGAACATCATAGCAGTAGCTGAACTAGGTAAAACTAACTTTAGCTTAAGAGTTAAACTTGCTCTCGCATGTATAAAAGAACGGCATATATACCTGTAACTCACTTGCTGGTCTGCTGGTTTCCAAAGCACCATAACTACATTTCTGGTACTTCTCAAGGGTCTTGAACATGCTAAGACAAACCAAGCAATGAAAGAAGGTCAGCACAAAAGATCGACCCATGTTGTCACCGTGGTGATTGAGTTCAACTCTCAAAATGTGAGAGCGAATTCAAATTTACATGTAGAAAAGCTTGTTAATTAGGTACCATTCAATAGCAAAAATAACAGATGCTAAGTCTGAACTTGCTTCACTAAAACGGAGCTAAAAGTTTTAGCACAACATGATTTTTAGCTAAGATATACAAACCATGTCACAATTAACTGAGCCATACATGAGGATATAAAGGCCTTACTGCAATCATCTACTAAAAGATTAGGGGGAAAAAAAAAAGGAAGAAAAGCTAAGCGCTGATGAGGACTTGTGAGCTTCAATAGATTACTAGTACTGGGACGAGTGTCATTTCATATTCCACCCATTCTTTTGGTAGTAAGTTGCTATAGTTTAGATCCAATAGCGTTTTTTCAACACACTAACATTCCTCTCAGTAGTATTATTTGTGAGGAGCTTAATCCCTTATATGCATATGGAAAATATATAATATAATTGCCTATCTCAAAACTTGTGTCAAAGCATTGAGATGAGTATATATGTGTCAAAGAGAAATAAAATGCTTGTTAAAGCCACAAATATATGATAAAAGCATGAAATATTGCAACCGAAATGCAAAAAAGAAAAATATCAAGATATTATTATCAAGTGTGTTGTACTCAAGCCCTACTTTTTGGAAGACAAAGTTGTTTTCTTTAGTTTTTTTTAGGTCACAGCTTAGAATAAGGGAGGATTGAACCTTAATTAAGCTTTAACATTAAACGTAAGGCTCATGAAAAATGGACACGTCATTCTATATCCATATCCTTTTTCTTGTTGCTAAGAATAAGGACAGAAGCAATTTTTTTTTTTCAGATACAAGATAGGAAATACAGGAACAAAAGGGGAGAGGAAAAAGAAAAGACTGTAATTATAAACAAAAGAGAGATCATAAGAAATACAAACTTCAAGAAAATGAAAAGACAAGAAATACATAAAGCATGCTTTACATTAGTAATAACCTTATCAAGATAGTATAAAAGTTTGTCCTCATGTGTAATACTTTAGGGTTTATGTATAGATGAATTTTTAGCTGCAGATTCTACTCCTTAATTGTTTCTCATCACTTTATCAAGACTAAAACTATGTTTAAGAGAAATAGGTAGAGAAATCGAGTAAAAAAAAAAAAGAAAACAATCTGATAATAATTATTTTTGCAGCTTTAGTAAGCAGAATGATCAACCTCTCTCTTTCTTTCTCTCAGACTCACTCTCTGAAACAGATTTCTAGTTGCACCCTCAAAGTTTAGCAGATTTAGCTCTGCAAACCGTACATTCACCGTATCTTAACAGTCAGCCTCTGCTTAATACACCTCGTAGCGTTATAAGAAGAAGAGATAATAAATAAATGTAATTAGTGTGTAATAAATTTCTTAAATCTTACCTCAATCTGATTAAATGATTGTGGATCTTGAAAAGAATAACTAATTTCTTTGGAGATAAAAAAGGGTGAACCAAAAAAGAATATTCTTACATAACATATTTTATATAGGGTTAACAGAAATGATTAATTTAGTACCTGACCTTTTAGAAAAATAAGACATTTAAGAATTTAGAAAGGGAAAAGTAGTACTAAATCTTCATAAATCACGAAAGAAGAAACTCAAGACTTCAAATGGATCAAAACAGGAATGAATTTAAAATCTAAACTCTAAAGTTATACCTCCCTATTCAAGAAAATTCGAAAAGGACATGCTTTAGACCTCAAAACCACTGAAACCCTAAATATAGCAAGTTATAAGTAATGGGTTGTAAGCAAGAACAGATCTTGGATACGGATAAAAACACGAACATGTAAAGAACTCAGTTAATATATATGCATCTATCCATGAGCATGTGCACACAGAGAGAGAGAGAGAGTGAGAGAGAGAGAGAGAGAGAGAGATTATGTATAGAATACCTAGAACTGCTACAGAACTCAAAGAGCTTCCCGCGGTTAGAGAAGATAATGAGGGCAACTTCGGCGTCACAGAGAACTGACAGTTCATAAGCTTTCTTAAGCAACCCATTTCTTCTCTTAGCAAATGTAACCTGCCTGTTGATTTTGTTCTCTATTCTCTTCAACTCAACTCTCCCTCTACCCATTTTTCTCTCCCTATATTACCCGATTCCACACAAACAAACACTCACTCTCTACACACACACAGGCTGTCCCCTCCCGCTCTCTAGACCACTCTTTCTAGTCTTGGTTAAGAGATATGCAAACTTTTTAAAGGCAAATTTTACACGGGTCCTAAAACATATAAAGTGAACATGTGCAAAGAAAGAAATGGAAACCCTGGGAATAAATGTCTTTCTTTTGTTTATATTATTTTTTGGGTATACAGAGTTTATGTATATAGGACTACAGTGTCTATGACGACTATATCCGTATGTCTTTCTTATGGAGGTCTTTTGCACAGATTTTCGACCTTAACTGCCCAGGTTTTTCCCTGTTTCGATCCAAACACACCAGTCTGTGACCACACTGACATTTCTTTAAATTATCTTTCTTTCTTGATGTAAATGGCATAATTTAATATCAGAATGAGTTTCTTTTCTTTTCTTTTTTTTCTATTGTCTTCTCCCCTCGATTTACTATGTAATGTCTACGTTACCTTCAAATGTCTAGTGGATGTCAACAGCAACCTTAAAAGATAGGATCTTTTCAGTTGGGCACGTGTCAACTTGTTGTAACAATCATCTCTAATACCCAACGTTCACTTCCTTTTCATGGGACATGCGATGTCTAAGCCACTCTCTTATTTCTGTCATCGGGTAACTCGATTCTGGATTGATGCAAAGTAGATAAAGAAACTAGTGTTTCCATGGCATAGAAGTTCACTATTTTGTTTAAAAGTTTATAAAATAAGTAGATCATACGAAATAAATAGCTACCTAATATTCTCACAAACTAATACTAAAACATTAATGCATTCTACTTGTTAAAGTAAAATAACAAAAAACAGTTGGGAGAGACACAAATACGAGAAATAAGGCGACTCGGTTAAGAAGCCTACAGATACAAAAACTCATTGATATGATTTGGTTGGTATATTATCAAGACATTGTGAAATTATTCATTGATTCTAGTAAATAATGATATGCGATTTAATATTATCTCTCCCTTAATATGAACATGGACAGAAGTAAATTAATCATCTTAGTTGTTGAATAAGTATATCTAAACAATAAAATTTATTAATTAAAACTTGGATAAATGATAGCGGGTAAATCTAAAAGTACATTTATATTAAAACTAGAATGGTACTTTTTCCTACATGGTAGCAAAGGTGTACAAATGTGGTTAGCAATCGAACGTAACTATTGAAAGACAGAAATTATTGGCTCCTCTTTGGTATAGGGATTCAAATTGATAATTTTAATTTGAAGCCATATTTATGTACAATAATAAGAAAGAGTAAGGATATACATGAAAATATAGGAAATGTTGGTCGACATTGGCAAATGAAAATTCTCAACTGTTACATCGTTATTAGATAAAAATTAACACCCACATGAATTACTTCTTTCTTAATCATCTTGTTAATTCATATTTTAATAGTACATAAAGTTGTTTGGAAATTAGACAAGTTTTGGATTTGAGTGGCTTAGAAGTCTCAAGTCATTAAGTATGATTCATCTATTTATCTTTTGAATGTTTCTAGAAGTTATTAATTAGGAATTATCTAGAGAGTCACTATAATTGTCTTTGGAGTTTTATAAATACCTATGTACTCCAGAATTCTAAAGTAAGAGAAAGAGAAATTTTAGATTTTGTAAATCCTCTTCCCATATTCCTCCTCCTACATTTGGTATCAGAGCTTGTATTATTAAAAAAAAGAGAAAAAATTATGTGTTTTAATAATGACATCAAACATTGTGTGGTCTGGTCCAAACTAAATGAGAAGGTTGATTACAATTATTAGTAGGTTTGCATATCTACTCATCTAAATGCTCATAATTTATGGAGTTATGTTGATCAAGGTGTTGCAGAAAATGTAGAAGAAGCTAGCTAATAAAAGAAAAGATCAGCTAGCATCGTCTCAAATTCATCAAAACGAGTAGATAACTCTATGTTTGGTAGGATTTCTAATGCGAAAACAGCAAAAGAGACTTAGGATATTTTAAAACTTGCATACAAAGGAGTAGATAAAGCTTATAAATCAAAATTACAGTCCTTGAAGTGGGAGTATAAAAAATGTGAGATGAGAACCTCAAACTTACTGGAGCAATATTTTTCTCATATCATAGATCTTGTCAAAAAGATGAGAATGCATGGTGATGAGATTATAGACACTCAAGTGGTAGAAAAAAATCTTGTAAGCTTTGCTAGTGAAGTATGACCATATTGTGACAATAATAATAAAGTCTCGTGATCTTGAAGAAATAATACTAGCTGAGTTGCAAGGTAGTTTAGAAATTCATGTAAGCAGAATCTTGAAGAAGAATGAAAAACCATTGGAAGAAGCATTGGAGAGTCAAATAAATTTGGTAGGTGCTACAGAATCAAACCAAAAGGGAGAAGGAAGCAATAGAGGTTATGGCTACAACAATAGAGGACGATGTAATTTTAGAAGACAAAATTTCAAAGGTAGAGGAGGTTTTAGAGGAAGACGACGTGAATTTGACACTTTTATAAACATAACCAGTCAAAGTAAAGGTTGATGTCATGGTGAAAGTAGAGAAGAAAAAATTGGAGACCAAAATTTTAGTGTTATAATTGTGGCAAGTATGGGTATAAGTAGGGATGCCAAAAAATACCCGATCTAGCCCGGCTCGTGGTCAACGAGTCTGGCCAGGTCAAACAGGCCCATGGCCCGTGGCCCGCCCTTCTTCAATGGACAACCTAAATGATGTCGTTTTGTTATAAGCAAAACGACGTCGTTTTGTTATAGGAGGACATCCCATTGAACTCCCACACAGAGGTAACACTCAGCACTCAAATGATGTCGTTTTGCTTGAATTTAACTCCCACGCATATGCTCGCAGCCAGTAACCTCCCTCTCCTTTCTCCCTCGTCAGTCGTCCTCCCTTCGGCCTTCCCTGAATCCTTGTCACCTGACCCAGCAACGCACGAGCACCGGAGCAGGTCAACCTTCTCCCTTTCTGATTTCTCCCGCTTCCGTCGTCATTTGTCTTCATCTCCAGAGCATGACTCGTCTCCATTTTGTTGTCTGTCGAGGTAAGTTGTCCCTCCTCTCTTCTTTAATTTTTATGTTCATCTAAGCTAGGTATTGTGGTTTGGTTGATAACGTGTAATGTGTTCTGATAATGTCTTCTTTAATTTTTATGTTCATATAAGCTTAGGTGGATTAGGAAGCTTGTTTGAATACTACCTATAACATGTTCGATGAAAGTTTTGTATGCATTTTTGTTTTTGTTTGATTGGTTTAATACTTGGGAAAGACGTAAAGCTTGAGTTTCTAATAATATTATCATCAGAAAAAAAAAAAAGAGTTTTGCTGACTAATATCGATTCCTCATCCAATTTTACATACATACAAGCTTATGATCCAGATTCTAGAATGTCAACTTTCGCTCTTTTTTCTTTTAGTGGTTATAATGATGAATGGCTTATGCCTATTGCAATGGTGTCAGTTTACCATGAATCACTGCAAGTCTTCAACAGTGTTGTTGCTAATTGTTCCAACACTTAAACACGTTTGATATATTATTAAAAGAATAATTAGGACAATAAAAGAAATTACACGTAAGTTAGTGAGACACCTCCACCTAAGAGTTGCTTATCGAGCAGAGCATAGTAATTTGCAGGCTTAACTACAAGTACCTAAGTTGGGTCTAGGAAAGGTAAAATCACAAACTCAAAATGGACTCAAAGGATTATTAAACAAGAGAGATACCAATGAAGCAGTAAATTTACATAAAGATAGCACAATTTAAAGATACCTCAAAACTTGAATCATGTTCTTCTTTTGCAAAGCCTGAGATGCTTTCAGCTTTCACTTCGATAGTTGTGTTTGTTGATAACTATAGCATATTTTTTAAGTTGATAGCTATTGCATATTTTTAAGTTATCTTTATATTAATTTTAGAATTATATAATTTTTATATGCATCTAAACAAATATGACATTCAAGCTATATGATTAGGGCCTTGAGAACATTAACCATTTGCTTCACATGTATGGATTCTCCATAACTTTTTGGGGCCAATGTCTTCAATTGTGTAAGCTTTCTTACTTAGGGAGCATCTAAAATCAATTTATCTCTTAGGTTGAGTAGGCTAGATTTGCTCATAATAGAGGTCTTATATTCTTAAGGCTTGTTATAAGTTGAGAAACTTATATGCTATGGAATGAAAGGAATTTAAGAAATTTTCAAGGCATTTCCTAGCCTATTCAAGCTCTTAATTGAGCTACTTTACAATGAATAAGGTAGATAAACTTAACCCACAACATTTAACTTAATATAAGTTAGGAGATAACTTTAAACTAGGTTGTTCTTTAAACAAATCTTCATGGCTATTATTGTATACTAAATGTAGGGTTGTGGCTCTATTTATTATATTATTGTTGGAAATAGATAAGATTTTATTCTTTATGATCCTAGTCTCTAGGTATAACTAATATCACCAGTTTTAGGGAAAACCAGAAACCAGTCAAACAAATCTAGAGAGCCAATAGCTCACCAGAACAAAACAAACAACAAGTCTCTAAACAAACATCTACTAACAGAAAGACATTCACAGATTCCATTTCCTAGCCATCTGGGGTGTGAGCAGGTGAGTTACTCCTCGATGAAGCATTCTTTCTCGTACCGAATTAATAATATTCATTAGTACCTGAGAAGATTCGCTGCTTTGAGCTCTGTAAATGCGGGTATTCCTCTCTTTCCACAGCAAGTAGATAGTTGACGTGAAGACTAGCTTGCACAGGACTGCATTTCTCCTGCCGTCTTTTGTGGAGTTGATGAAGTGTGTCAAATTCTGTTCCCAACCTTGGATGTTGACAGTCCGTCCTTCCATTCCAGTAAGATCATGCAACTGAGTCCAGATCCCTTCTGCAAATTCACAGTCAAATAGGAGGTAGATTGATGACTCCCTTTTCTTGCGAGTAAGACCCTCCAAAGTATAACTTGCATCTATGCCCGTTAACCTTGAATGC
>JAOQMM010000006.1:16910613-16925589 GCA_027563515.1 Erythroxylum platyclados
GTGGCTGAGAAAAGAGAGGGCTGCGTTTGTTTTCAAAGGGAGAAGGGGTGTATGGTGGTTGTGGGGGCTGCATGGATAGTTCCCGTGGAGGTAAGCTTATTGCCTTCTTTAATCGAAAAGCCTTAACTTCACAATAAAAGATATAAGCAGTGGAGTTTTTTTTCTGAAAAATTTCGGCAGTACAATGGTTGTGTTTTGACCTACCTAAAATTTTAAAAAAACCTGCAAAAGTGGAAAACACTTCTATAATCATCTCAAAATCCCCACTGCAAAATTTGGACTAAAAGTTCATTCACAACAATCTCAACAAACACTTCAATAATCTTAAACAAAAACTCAAACATATTCATACATTTAACTTAAAAACCTTTATATATATGCATTCCTTACACAAAGTATAGTTCAAAACATATTTATGATGCAGATGTTCACAAAACATTTATAAGGCAAAATGCCTACATAGCAGCATGTGACGAAGTTGACTAGTCGTGAGGTGGAGTTCTTGCTACTGAAGCCCCTGAGCGTGCACCTGGGAGGTTTCATTTTAAAAACAGAAAATAGAGTGTGATCTAAACGAGCTCAGTGAGTGTTAATGATCTTATACATATCATAATTAACAATTTAAACCTCCCTAAACAATTTCATTTCATTTCTTAAGATACAATACTTAAAAAGGAAACATGTAAGCTTTCTAAAATCAATTTCTCTCACTCTACTTTTAAACTATCTAGTGGCATAGCCCCCTACTAAGTCCTTACCATATGGTACCCTTAAGCATAAAGTCACGGAGCTGGTTCCGCATCGCTTACCTGCGACTAGCTAACTATTAGTTACGGAGCTGGTTCTACATCACTTACCCGCACTTGGTCAACTACTATATATCGGTAGTTACGGAGCTAGTTTTTCATCGCTTACCCGTAACGATTTTTGGCTAATAAAGACATGGAGCTGGTTCGACATCACTTTCCCGTGTTATCTTGGCTAATAAAGTCACAGAGCAGGTTCTACATTGCTTTCGCATAATTGGTTAACCACTAGTTACGGAGCTGGTTCTACATCGCTTTCCCGTACTAGGTTAACCGCTATAAACTGGTATAATAACTCTTCTCAAGCCTAACGGTGTTCCATAAGCTAAAAGCTTCATTTACTTTTTATTCAACTAATACCATACTTTCTATGTAACTTCAATTCGTATGAAGTTCAACTTGAAATGTATCATTCATATAAAACTCAACATAATTATTCCTTTCATGATAAAACAGAAACTATTTGCATAAAATCAATTTAAAGAAACACTCACAATTTTTGTGAAATTATTGCCAAGAAACTCACGCGATAAGTGCCTTTCCGTTACCTATATAAAGCGCATTTCACATAGTTATTTATTTCCAAATTCGGAAATAAGATATTAAAACTATAAATTCAATTTAACCGAATTCGCGATTAGTATTTAATGACATAACACATACGCTAATCATATTTCCGTTTACTCCCGTAAGCTAACTTATTGTTCTCCATTTCCAATTATCACTTCCAAAGTCATTTAAAACCATACTTTACCCATTCTAACTTATCAATTTCTTCAAAATACTATGTCTCTCAATTTAATTCACCATATCATGATTATGCATGATGAGCCACAGTTATGGTCTATGTACAGAATTTATACCTCCATTTGTTCTTTATTTTTCACATAACAAACGTTCATATTAGGCTTTGAGGTCTTCTAAACATTTGTTCCCCTATATCTCTAGTTTCCATAACATCAAAAACCAGACCATTGGAAGTACTAATTCAAGAAATATACACAAAACATTATAAACTGCTCCAAAACAGGGGCAGAATCAGGTCACCCTTTTCAATCACAAATTACAATATGATTCAGCCAGAACTAGGTCAGGTTATCTTCTAGGACGTTTTAGTACTATGTCTTAGGTTTCATCTCCAACAAGAATCACTCAATTTGGAGGTCTAAAAGTTAAGTTATGGTCAAAACAAGCTGTCTGGCTCCAGTGATCCGAAAATCAAATACAAACATTCACTAACCTAATTCTTTCTTTTATCATCTTTATCCCTTAAATGCTTCCAAACTTATTATCTACTCCATGGCAAGACAAAAATCATCATTTATCTTACACACATCTATCCCACTAGAAAGCTCCAAGACTAGAAATTTAGGTTAGGAAGCTTACCACTTTCTTTCAATCTTTTGGACAATTGAAGATCACTTAGTCTTGATCAACCTCTCTTCAATTTATGCTCCAAAACTCATCAAAAATCAGCTGCACCCTCCTTCTACTCTCCTTGGACGAAACTTTCCTCTCCTTTTCTCCTTTTGTTGGCCTCTCACGTTTCTTCTTCAGCCCTCCCACGGTGATGACTAAAAATGAAGACCAAATGGCTTGTTTTATTCTCTTTAATGCTCACCTAATGGATTACACCTTTCATCTTCCAATTGGTTCATCCCTAATGACTCATTCATCCACTAATAGCATGTGAAATGACCATATTTACCTTTAATGAATACTCTAAATACCAAATTGCCCTTTAATATATACAAAAAGACCAAATTGCCCTTTAATGTATTTTAATCACCAACTACCGAATTAAATCCCGAAAATATTCCACAGCCATCTTATTTTCAAATTGACCATGAAATACTCTAATTAGGGTCTCATTGATTGGATGGTTAAAAAAAATTCGAATGGATTTAAAATAATCAACACCCATTATTTTCCAAAAAGGGCATTTTAACTCTAAACTTTCAGAACTCCCGAAATCCATCCTATCTGACTTATTTTCGAACCGTTTCAATATCCTCAAACTCTAATACTTATTTCGAATATTTTTCATTATTTCGAGGTTGGGTCCCAAAAATTTCACTATTTATTTGAAAATACTATTCACTGAACATAAAAATTTATATTCAATGAAAGGAAAGGTTTGGGGTTTTACATTTTAGCTTTTGTTATCCCTCTATGAGGTATGTGCATAACTTAATCGTACATTCGTTATGTGCTCGACGTGATAGCATTGGTGTAGCTACCCTTACAGACTTATTATTCTTATATTTTATGAGATATTGACTTAATTGTACATTCATTATGTGCTCGACGTGATAGCATTGGTGTAGCTACCCTTACAGACTTATTATTCTTATATTTTATGAGATATTGAGTGCGATGCCATTTGAGGCATGCCTTTATTTAGATAATTAGGGGATACTAGTATTGATTGAACTTTGGTGCGATTAGTTACAGGTTAATCACCCAATTAGTAAGGATATTAAGAGTTTATGGTATTGAGACAGAGTTAGTGGTGTGTAGCTCTCCCATCCTAATCATTATGGAAGTTATGAGGGTGATTAGGAGGGTTTAGATTCAGGTATATGCGCAAGGCTAACACTTGCATTGATCAAATCTCCATTTAAGATAGTGGAAGACATCCCCGTAAAAAAAGAGCATCCATATCACCGCAGGCTCCAAGTATCTTGCCACCCACTATAATGTGTACTAAGCAGTACATGTATTGGATTAGAGATATGATAGTGAAGTTGCCATATTATATGGGTGTTAAGATACTATCACCATTTGTCCATCCACCATAATTTGTAGCTATAAAACTTAAGTCAAAGATCGAGGCTTAAGGAGAGTTTGTGCTAATAGTGAAAAAGCCTAAGAGGTCGAGGGTTATAGAGAGACTAAAGCTCCAAGAGAGACACAACTAAAAGTTAAGAAGATTAAGCCATATATAGAGATTGAGCCAACAATTGTGGAGTCATTGTCCATCGATTTGGTAGATATGATATTGGTTGATGAAATCTCGACTCCTAAGAAATACTCTTATATTCCTCCATCAGATCTACTATCCTATGACTAATATCTTTATTGTTATTCATGTATTTCTTTATTTTTTCTTTAATCTCTATAATATCATGACTATGCAAGAAAACAGTTTATTGTTAATAAGTAATGAGAGAATTCAACCAGTCTTGCAATGTTCCAATATTTTATATCAAGGAAGTACTAATTCTTCTAGTTTATTTCCCCTCTTATTTATTTATTTTCGTTGTTCTTATATGACAATGACATTAAGAACAGTATAACTTAAGTGTGGGGCAGGGATACTTTTGGCAAATGACTTAAAATATGATACTAACACAATATCGTTTTTTTTTTACTTTTGTTCATTCATACAACATTTTATTCCTATGATAGTTTTTTGTATGATCAATATGGCACTAATATAGACCCACATTTAGACTCATAAAAGAAGTCGAGAGGGGTCTTAAGTAACATAGGAGCCCAACACGGTCATGTGTTTTGATTATGTTAGACAAAAATTCTAGGGTTTTACAATTCAAGAGAGAGATGGCAAAAAATAGAGGGAGAGAGCTTTTAGGAGGTCAATTTTGGAGTTGAAGAATCAGTTAGAAGATAATTTAAGCTGTTGAGACTAAGAAAATAGAATCTTAGAGAGGAAAGCAAGAAGATTCATCCAGATTCATCAACAACATTCAAGATTTAAGCCATAAGAGCTCAAACTTGATTCATATGTTCTTTATTATTCTTTGTGGGTTTTCTTTATTTCATTATAAACTAATTGGGATATAGATCTAGGTAGGATAGACCCTAGGACTTAATTTTTCAATTAATTCTTGATTAATAGAAGATTTTAGTTTTCTTGAGAATTGTTCATAATTATACTATGTTGAATTAAAACTTATCAACATTTTAATCTAATTTCAAACTTCTATACTAGGATCAAGTGATTATTTGTATGAACAGATAATATTATAAATAATAAGAGTTGCATGAAATCTTATAAATGGGCCTCATAAATCTACTTGGTTAGTTTTAAACCTATTATAGGGATTTACAAAGCAAAGTAATATATTTTTTAGAGTTTTAATTAGAAAGAGATTTCAGTCAATAAACTTAAGGATTAGGAGCTATATTACTCAAGGGAGAATGTAGTTGTAAAGTTGGAACTCCTACAGGTCCAAAGAACTAAGATAATTACTAAGTCAAAAGGTTCTAGGGTTATCCTTATCTGGATCTTACTTACCTATTGATTGATTAATTTTATTTATTAGTATAATTTGGTGATTTAAATTATTTTTATTTAATTTCTTTAAATCAATCACTTATTTCATTAGATTAGATAATAAGGAGACAATTATTCCTAGTAATTCTAGTCCTCATGGGTCGACACTCAACTTAGTGAGCCATACTATAGGAAATGATAGGCTTACTTACCTAGGTGATTTCTTTGGTATTGTTTTATGTTTACATATATCAAAAATTACCTATTAGAGCCTCTGAAGCCCAAACACATATAGGTATGGTCAGTTCTATAAGGACTACAACCATAACTCAAAGGAATGTAGATACTTGAACAAGTGTGTTAGCATTTTGGTTCAGAAGTGTTAACCACGATAATTCCTATAATGTAGCTCTGTCTAAAACATAAGAGGTGAACTCAATAAGCTAGATCACTCTTATCCTATAATTAGCATGGACCCCATGTTAAAATCCATTTTAAGTTAAAATCATTAATATGATAGTAAGGGATAACTAAAATTAAGTAAGACTCAAATAAAAAAAATCTTGAAGGGCCATCCCAACATAATGAATGTAGTATACCAGTCAACTCCTAAAAGCCAAAAAAGATAGGATATTTCATTTACTATTGACCAATTAGACTTCTAACACCTAAATAATAACGCCATAGTCACTGGTGCTTTAACATCAAATTTTAATGTGAAGATGATTCTTATAGACAATGGTATTTAATAGATATACTCTTCTATAACACCGTCATCATTTTGGGTTTATCTGTCTCAATTAGGACATGTTTGCACCCCTTTGATAGGTTTTGTGGAAAGGAAAAATGCTTTTAGAAGGAAAGGGATCAACCCTACTAAAGGTATAAGCACATTTGAGATAAGCAATAGTGATAAGTCTAAAGAGCAATTAAGGTTGAAAGACCTACTTATTGAATAGAAAGACATCTTCACTTTAAAACCATTTGACATACCTAAAATAAACTCCTCCATCATTACACATGACATAAATGTTAATAGTAAATGTAGGTTTGTGTAGCAACTTTCTCCCTTTAGAGATAGCAGGCCATCGACAAACAAGAACAAAAATTATTATAGGCTAACTTTCTTTAAGAGGTGCATTACCTTGAGTGGCTACCTGATGTAGTTCTAGTTAAGAAGAAGATAGGGAAGTCAAAGATGTTCAATGAATTTACATGAATAAATTTTACCCTAATGATAACCATCTCCTCTAAAAAGCAAATTAACTAAATGTCACGCATGCCACATTAGCTTAATTTTATAAACTCCTATTTTAGATATAATTAGATTTGCAAACACAAGGATCACTAAGAAAGCACTTCTTTCATTACACACAGGGGATCCTACTATTACAGGGTGATGCCTGTTGGTTTGAAGAATGTTAGTGCTATTTATCATGACTTAGTCAATAAAATATTAGAGCCTCAATTGGGGAGAGGCGTAAGAGCATATGTAAGCATATGGTTATGAAGATTAGGGAAGGGGATTATCATTTAATAAACTTAAGATAGTGCTTTAACACATTAAATCTACAAATTAAGGTTAAACCCTTCAAAATATATGTTTGGAGTCCCAAAGGGGAAGTTCTTTGGTTTATGATGAATTTTCAAAAGGCTTGTAAGCCTTTCATCATTATTATCAATATTTGCTAACAAGTATTTGCTGCGTCTTAAAACTTTTAGATGAATAAAGGAATTTCAGTGGAACAAATAATATGAGAAGAACTTTGTGCAACTAAAAATATACATGTAAGATCCCCTTTTGTTGTCCACCTTTATGTATCCAAGAAGTTAAACTTGTACATCATTGTATCATTAGAGGCAGTGAGTTCAGTTTCAGTGATAAAGGAGGAAGCTAGCTTTATTTACAAGCACATGAGATCAATGTCGTGACAGACTTGTTGTTAAAATATATGTTACATAAGCTTAACTCCTCAGGATGATTAGTTAAGTAGATAGTGAGTTGAATGAGTTCGATTTGAGGAACATCCCTAAAATATGTGCTAAAGGCATAAATGATTTTGAACTTTCTCATTAAATGTAGCATTGCACCTAAATGATAGGGATAAGAGGTAAGGATGCGGATGTGGATCATACATGTGGATGGATCTTTAGAAGAAGAAGAAGAAGAAGCGACTAATGTATGTTTATTTCTTCAAGGTTTGTATAGCTTGAAATTAAATATGCCTAAATGCATTAGTTTAAGACAAATAATGATCCATATTATAAAGCCATGCTACATGGAATAAGGTTAGTGGTTCACCCCAGGCTCGAGCCCTTATAATTCAATTTAATTTTCAGCTAAGGTTAGTTAAGTAAAAAGGGATTATGAGGTAAACGAAGAAACATTATAAAGATACCAATCCAAATGCATTCAAATAACAAGAATAATAAAAGTAGACAAAGGGCTCATCCTTAGGGTGTAGATTATGATGATTGATTCATTCCCAAATATGGATTCAAGCAGAAGACTTGCACAGGGTGCCATGAAAGTTCATGTAAAGCACATTAGGAAGCATATATTTTTGACCTAAAGTTTTTAGGGTGGGCTAATACTGACCCACCTTAAGAAAAGATGCACAAAAGTATGCGAAGACTTATGGAAAGTGCCAAAGACATTTAAATCTTCATCACAAACTTGTACCAAATCACATTTCAATATCGTATCTAATTCCCTTTTCATAGTGGGGAATTGACATCTTTGGGCATTCCCTTACGTAGTAAGGAAGGTTAAGCTCACCATCATTACAATAGACTATGCCATTAAGTGAGATGAGGTAAAGACATATACAACCATCATAAGTGGGACTGTGGAGCAATTTTAAAAAGCCAATATCATCAGTAAGTGTGAGATTCCTTTTATCCTAATTAAGGAAAACAAAACACAATTTAATAATAAGAAATATAAAACTTATATGAATGAATGCAAATCATGTTGTGTTTTAGCTTGGTGGCCCATCTTTAGGCTAATGACCTAATAAAAGTCACCAATATAACCATCTTACAAGGCCTAAAGGCAAAGTTTGAATAAGTAAAGTGCATATAGGTATAGGAGATACACTCAATCTTATGGATATGTCAAACCAAACCTAGATTTGTAATCAAAGAATCTCCTTTCAACCTGACTTTCAGAGTAGAAGCCCTTATTCCTATAGAGTTAAAGATCCTTGGCGTAAGAGTGAGTACATTTTCAATAGGTGTAAATAATTAAAAATTGAATAAATCTTGATTTAATTTATCAATTAAGATTTATAATGCTAATGAAGAATACAACCTATCAACAAAGAATAAGGTTATACAACTATAAGAAGATGAAAGAGAAGGACCTAAAAAAAGGGGACTTAGTGCTTGTAAGATGATGTTTCTGAAAGATCTGCAGCGACGTTAAAGGCCCCAATTGGCCTAGATAATTCCGTATTATAAAGGTTTTGTCATCTAGGATTTGTAAATCAGCATATATAAGTGGAAAAGAAATACCTCGATCTTGGGATGATAGTAATGCTCAACTCTATTATCATTAAAGTTTTGACCCTTTTTTGAATTGTTTATATAGATTATTAGGAAAGTCAAACTAAGAGTTTGCATACTACACATCCTTAGGTTTGCCTCAAGTTCTATAAGGGAAAATGATAGATAATAGTCCAAAAGAATAGGTCCTTATGGCCCTTGATGGTTCAATTTCATCCTCGAGTCTTGTCACTAAGTCAACTGATTGTGGGTTTATAAATTCTACTATTCTAATACATAACTAAGGCAAGTGGACCAATCACTTTACACTAGTAAAGTGGTAGCAAGGGTCAGTCCTATAAGGAATGGAACAAGTATTGATTATAATCTTGTTATTATTATTATTTAATCAATAATATTTTAGGTTTTGATTGATTTAATAAAAGAAAACTAAGTAATAGCTACGTTATATTACCTTTAGAACATTTGCGAAATAGTCAAAAGAGAACATCAATACCCCTAAACTCATCCTGCATCCTTGATTCAATTAGGAATTATATTGATTGGATCAACAAAGTTTCTTAATGTATGATCTGCCATCTATTGATGTACAACCGCTGTCCCTAAATTGATTAGCCAATATATTTATCTGATTAACTATACTTATAATTAACTAAGTTCTTTGAAACCTCAAAAAAAAGGTTGCCCTAATACTAAAAGAGTCATGTAGGTCTATATCTGGATCACCATTTCATGCTTACTATATGTATCTAAGTCAATCTACACATATGTTTTTCAACCATGTCTACACGTATATTTAAATTATGTATAAGTTAACAGTTATATATGATCAACATTAAGATCAACATATGTAAATTGCAAACATATCAACCTTTATTAAAAAGCTAAACTAAACATATGAAAACTATTAAGGTTCCCCCCAATATATATACACATATATAAATAAATATATACTTATATATATATATATATATATGTTAGCCTAAAATTATCCTTGAATTAATGCAAAAGCAATTGAGAGGGAAAAAGAATACATGCTAAGGTATCTCCCGATGGACAATTTGCTTTTCTACTAGCCTAACCTAAAATTTTTTACCTAACACAAAGCCTGATTAGGCCTAAAATATTCAATTTGAGCTTGAGTCCAATCAGGTTTTAGGTTGGTTCGAAGCATTTAGCTTAAGCCCAAGCTTGATCGGACTTTACAACTCAAAAGTAACTATTTATCAAAATACAAAATGACGTTAGTTTGTTACATATTCAAAACAACATTATTTTATATGTAAAAGAAGTTTGGGCTTTGGGCCAAGCTTAGACTATGAAGTTGAAGCCCAAGTCCGAGCCTAAGCCTATATCGAAGCTCCAAAAGATAGTTCAAGCTTAATACCAACCTAGATCCCAAAAAAAGACCCAAGATCAACCTAAAGTTTGATCAACTCAGGTGAGGTTGAGTGATTGATTTAATCTGCAAGTGCACATGATCAATTGTAGAAAGTTCTAAATATGGCATATTCTAAGTTGTCAATCCCGCAAGAACTAGAACTATTAAGTTTATCATTCCTAGCAAAACAATAAAATTAAATTAAACAAGAATTTATGAAAGGTATCAAAATTGTTAGACCGACTAAAGTAAGGTGAATAAATATAAACAAATGCTAAGCTTCAAGATTCACTTACGAAAATTTTCAATTATCAACTAAGATTATTTATCAAGGTTGAAATAACAATCAACCTAAGATATCTTTGTCCTCTCTCGAGGAATAAAAGTATATCTTATTAAGGATTTACCACCTCATGCGTGCTAAATTAAGCTTAATCAAACTCATTAAGAACAAATAATCTAGTAGTTAACAGAATAGTCTAAGGTATCTCTTCCTCTAGATCTAGATTATTTATTCTCCTTATGTATGGGTTATTCTTCCCCTTTCAATCATTCATATAATCTTTAAGATTAAATCTATGATGGTTAGACGTCAATTTAAGAATCAAAATCAAGAGAATAAATTCAACCTAAGCAATAACTAATCATGCATTAATATTTGAATTATCCATCATAAACAACATCCCTAACCCTAATTATGGATTTAGTTTATACTAAAAATAAGGAAAGTAACAATAAAAAAGAAAGAAAACAAAACACAAGGATTCATTCACATAAATCTTAAAATCTTGACAGAATCTTGAATTTTTCTCCAGGGTTATTTCTTTATTATCTCGAGATGCTCCAAGGTCCTGGCCCTCTTTATGTCTTTCTCTAGGATTTTCTTTAAAAATCATCGCCAAAATAAATCAAGAGCTTGGTTCTATGTTTAGACCATATTGGGTCAATAGCTCCTTTGTTTCGCATTTTAGGGATCATTTTAAAAACACAGTCTTGAAGGTAAGAACTCGAATCTGTCTATTGGCCGTGTTGCAAAACATGATTCCCTATTTGACTTGTATTCTTCATGTGGCAAATTATTCTAAGAAGTAGAATGCACAAAGGCAGAACATGGGGGGAATAAGAGACGATTTGAGCTATATTTTTTCATGTGCTAAGTTGTTGAAGAGGTAGAATCCACTAATAGTCTATACGGATCAAAACATGGTGCTGTTGTTTAGGCTATGTCATTAAATACGGGACTACGTTCAACTTATATCATCCAAAATCACTCCAACTTAGTTTCAACTTGCTCAAATTCATTCCTTCTTTATTGGAGGGCTAAGATAAGGCCTAAAAATCAAATATAAGCTATGCTAAATACGAAAACCTATAAAAATCATCCAAACACAAGCAAAATACTCTCAAAATCAAGCTAAAAATATAGTGTAATTAGTACTTATCAATGGGATAAGGTGGGGATGAGCTTATGCCCTTTTTCCATGTTTACTAAAAGCAAAAAAGAATGAAAAAAATCTTTTTCAATTAGGGGTTACGTGTGTATTTATAATAAATTTCAACGACAAGCATGGTCTGAGTTAGGTCATGTTGTTCATTACTCGTAAATTGGGGAATTACACGAGCACTGACAAGTTTGTGTCTTCATTCATGTTATTCACTATCTATTTTCTGCACCATAACCTGAGCACTGACTAACCGTTGTCTTTCATTGTCTTCCACTATGGATTTTGGGCACTCACGTGGGCACTGAAACACCCATGTCCATGGTTGTATTTTTTCGCTATTTACTCATCATAATGCACGATGACCTCCATCCACCCGAGCATTTGGCTGTATTTTCAACTTTAAAAGGCTGTCAAAATTGATGTTTTCTTCATATTTTCAGCAAGCAACTTGTTTTCCATGATAACTTAAAACAAAACGTAAAAATAATTAAATGAAAAATATAATAAAACACAAATATATATACATGTGTGTGTATGTATGTGTGTGTGCAAGCTCTAAAATTTCATGCCCAAACTGCCCACCTTTCCACATGTTCAATTCACTAGAATTCCATACACGCTGCCCCTCGTATAAAAGGGGGGTTCATCATAAAGGTAAAGGGTCATTTAATACACCACAAACTTCATATAAGCCAAAAACCTGAGTTAAATATAGTTCTAGTGTTAGCAGACCCTCTGACATTCTGCTTTACAAAACTGAAGATTCCAACAAACGCAATAATCCGAAGACACAGCTAAGACTGCCGACGAGTCCAACCTATCAAGTCACTTACTGACCTATAATGAATACATAATACATTAGTCAAAGTATTGAGGCTAAAACAATAATTATCCATAAATAGTAGTTAACTGCTCCAAGTATATTATAAGCATGCTTTCATTAAATTTTCCCTTAACGGGAGAGTTAATTAACACTCTATAACTTCGTAATTAAATGATACATCTTTATACATGATGTTAACATTTTTTGATGGATGCTCAAGTCATTCATCTCCCACAAATAATGAGACTCTGACAAGCACCAGCCCCACCAGTCTCAATGAATGTAGTCTCCTTGTCTCCACACGTTATCTTGCACTCTAGCCGCCTTCAATTGGCGAGATGGCGGAGTAGAGACTTGTACTTCTCTTCTTCTTACTCTTCATTGTTAGAATTTAAAATTTCAATTGTAAGATTATTAATGCGAGTTTTATAAAATTAATGATAAGAAAATTAAATTTAATTTAGATTACAGATAATAAAGAAATTTAATAAAAGATCTTATTAAATGGATTGAAGTCTAGGAACAAAATTGAGTCTTAATTAGTATAGGCTGATTATTTATTGATCCCATAATGAGAAGGACTGATAAGGTTACAATAATAGTTACTAAATCTCCTGTTACTTGCTTAAATAAGTTTATGGATGTACAGTTTTTTTAATATGTTAAGAGACCTTTGTATTAAAAAAAACACAGAAAGACGTTAACGATATAAGGTTATACAATTTTCATAAAGGTTGATCGAAAGTTTTAACAATTTGTTTATATGTCGAGGAACTTATTCAAGCAGTTCAACAGCTTGATCATCGATAAATGGATTGCGAAATAAGTAATTTTCTACATTTTCTCTGTTAATGCAAGTTCATGGTTAATTTTGAGCCTACATTTAAAGTTTATGTTATGACTAGCATATAGTATTAGAGCAGGTCTATAATTGTATAAATTTGAACGAACTTTTTTTTTAATTTCTCCGTAAGAAGATTAGAGAAAGTAATCTGTTTTTGCTCGTATAAATTACATATTTATTGTCTGAATTGATTTTGAACAAATATTGCATGGAAAAACATGTCAAAAACGTACTTACGGTGATTTTTCAATTGTCTCTTAATCAAGAGTCAAGGCATTTATGGCTAACTCCAACCTAATTCGGGTTCTGCTGGACGTTAGTATGATCCTATTCTTTTTTCTTTTAGATAATTATTGGATGCCAAGAGAAATATAATTTATAGGAAGATGCTCAACGCATGATACCTCCTTGTGGCGGGGGGAGTTCTGACGAACATTAAACGATTGCTTTATTGTCAATTGTCATCACTTTCGCTCTTTTCTTACGAAAAAGCATCAAAGACAAGACTAGTCAATGGACGAGTTGGATGTAAAACTCAAATATTGTTGGTTGAGAACTCTGAAAGGGTGGACAAAATTAGGATCCTGTCAAGGCTGTGCAAGTGGGTCTGCTTTACGACTTTTCGCAGCACAAATTTGCAATCCAGTCCAAGGGATATGTATCTAACCAGAAGACGTGTATCAATGATCATGTAAGACCCCATCGCCGTATAGCTGTCGCACCTACAAGCTGAGCTAGGACATGCAAATTCTAGAAATTCATTATTACGTTTTATAAGGTCAATTTTATGTTCATATTGCAGCGTTTAAAAGGAAGAAGAATAGCTGTCACAATTGTGGTTTATTGTAACTTTTTAGTTTTTAATTTTTTTAAAAATGTGTATATATATTAATAAATTAAATAAGATAAAATCAAATTCATTAATAAAAGATGACAGGATTATAGGAAATGAAAAAAAACATAATTAAAGTGATCAACTGAATTAAATAAAGCTAAAAATTTTAATTGATTAATAAAAATTGAGATTTTGTAATAAATCAATATATAGAACGTACATATATTGATAAAATGAATAAGATGAAACTAAATTTATTAATAAAAGAGGATAAGATTATAAAAAGTAAAAAGTAATTAAAATAATCAATTCAATTAAATAAAATTATGAATTTTAATTAATTAATAAAAATTAAAATTTTATAATGAATTAATATATAAAACGTACATATATTAATAAATAAATAAGATGAAACTAAATCCATTAATAAAGGAGGATAAGATTATAGGAAATGAAAAAAATTATAATTAAAGTTATAGGAAATGGAAGAAAAAGATTATAATTAAGATGATTTAATTAATTGAAATTACTACTTTTTTTTCGACTAGAAATAATCTGTTATGTTTTTTTATTGTTCTAAGTAAAATAACGTACCTGTTTCAAAGTATGTCACTTCAATATTGCTTCCAAGTTTGTAAAATTGTCAATAAGATTCCTATGATAAGCATTACTTTAATCTTTCATGGGATAAAAGATATTATTAAAATCACTACTAAATAACCATGATTGGAAGGAAGATGACATTTTCCCCAAACGCACAAAGCTGACTTACAAGGGCCGACTAGATTTTACAACCCCTTCCCATTCCTATGCAGGTGTGGATGGATATTTTCTATGTCTTGGAAAATCAATAGTTGGAAGTTGTGGTGGACCACTTGTCAAAGTATTCTCATCCTTATACCGTGACACTTCTACTTTAACGGTTACATGGCATGCCCCAATCAATTATGGATGATACATTTACAAGTTCATTTTGGCGTGAGCTATTTAAGTTCATTTTCCAATACATAGAAACTTATTTCATTATAATGCATCATACTAAAAATCAAAGTTAAAAGATTTACAACTACAACTACGGTCGTGGTTGGTGTGCGT
>JAOQMM010000006.1:16951501-16963785 GCA_027563515.1 Erythroxylum platyclados
AGAACTTTACTTTGCTTGGACCAGGACCAGGCTACACCTGTGGCCCTGCAAAGATCGTGCCATCTACAGTATACTTCACAGCCGATCGTAGGCGAAAAACACAAGCACTTAGTAAGTCTTCGATTGCTCCAAGTTTCCCTAAACATTGGTTTTTGTTATACATGATTTTAACCTCCTAGTCATAAAAAGACTCCATTGGCCCAAGCATTTCATCTGTCAGATTGGTGAAGTACGACAAAATATAATGTAAACCCCTTGTTTATGCAGTGACGTGGAATGTGACCTGCACTTACTCACAGTTCCTTGTCTCCAAACATCCTAGTTGTTGTGTTTCATTCTCATCTTTCTACAACGAGACGATTACTCCTTGTCCAACTTGTGCATGCGGTTGCAAGAACAAGAAAAACTGCATTATGTAAGCGAATTCATTTTTATTATACAGTAACCCAACCACAATCGCTTACGATTTTAACTGTTAGCCTGAATTTTTTGGTTCATGAAAATGCAGGAGTGACTCAAAAGAAGCCCACAAGAAAGGAATAAACACGCCTAAGAAGGACAACACACCACTGCTCCAGTGCACTCATCATATGTGTCCTGTCCGAGTTCACTGGCATGTGAAGGTCAACTACAAAGATTATTGGCGTGCTAAGATTGCTGTCACTAATTTTAACTACAGGATGAACTACACTCAGTGGACACTTGTTGTTCAGCATCCCAATCTCAATAATGTCACCCAGATCTTCAGTTTTGATTACAAGCCTCTTATAGCATATGCATCCGTCAGTAAGTCCCTGCTTAAAACTCAAAATGCTTCTTCGTTTCTTAAGAACATACCAACAGATATATCATTGATCTGCAGATGATACTGGGATGTTCTATGGAATGAAGTTTTACAATGACCTTTTGATGGAAGCTGGGCCTTCGGGAAATATCCAGTCTGAGGTGCTTCTTCGGAAGGACAAGAATACCTTTACACTGAAACAGGGATGGGCATTTCCTAGGAAAGTTTATTTCAACGGTGATGAATGCATGCTACCCCCACCAGATGCCTACCCACATCTGCCAAATTCTGCCAATACGATTCCAGTTGCATTTTTTACAATGTCAGTTTCACTCGTCTTGATATTGCTGTCAATCAGATAAAATCAATTTTACATATGAAGCCAGAAATCTGCATGGTTCACTCATTCCATGTCCAGCTTCAACCATGTTGTGTGTGTGTGACCAATCAACTAAATCTGTAGTTTATTCTCAAATTTACTAGGAAATTTTATAATACATGGCTGCAAATGCAAATTTGATTGTTTGCTTTTTGATGGCGTGTCTGTTTACCCCTGTTTGCAAGGAAAGTTAAATCTAAAAGTCATAAGAACATTACTAGCAAGAAAGCAATATGTCAAATTGTGAACTTCTTTCACGTAAATGTCTAGGAATGAAGAAGTGTAAAATATTTATAAAAAAAGATTGATAAGAAGAACAGAACATTAATTGCAGTCTCAATACGAAAAGCAGAGCTGACATATCGGGTAACATTATACAGTGCCAACCTACTTGTTGCTCATTCCAACCCAGACTTCCAAGTGCAGTGCCAAAGCAGATGGGATATCCATGTTGGAAGAACGAATACCCTTATAGGATTTTGGCTAATTACATTTAAGCAAAAAACACAATAATGTACACCATTAATGTGATGAGAGGAGAAAGGAGGGACACAAGTTGTCGAGAAACGCCATTCGGTAACCATGGGTAGGCATCTGGAGGGGGCATTACACAGTTTTCACCATTAAAATAAATCCTTCTCGGGAATGCCCATCCCTTTTCAAATGTGAAAGTTGATGTATCCTTCCGGAAAAGTAGCTCTGATTGTACATTGCCAAGAGGGCCCGCTTGTGATAGCAAATCATTGTAGAACTTCACTCCCCATAACATGGCTGTATCATCTGTAAACCAATAATTTTTTTAACATTGCAGAATTACTCAGAGAGAAGTAAAGATGTAAATTTGGCAGGGTTTAACTTACTTAGACCATCATAGGGAGTTAATGACTTGTAATTAAAGCTGAAAATCTGGGTAAGGTTATCAAAGTTGGGGTGTTGAACAACTAGATTCCACTGTGTATAGTTCATGCGGTAGTTGAAGTTCGTAATTGAGACCTTCACACGCCAGTACTCCTTATAATTTATCTTGACATGCCAATGGACACGTATTGGGCACATATGGCTGGTACACTGGAGTAGAGGTGCATTGTCTGATTTGCTTGGACTTGAGACAATCGAGGCCAAGTGTGGAGTGTCTGGGCTGTGACATGCATTAAGGGAAAAGGACCAAGAACATGATGAATGAGATAGTTCAACAAAATGGTTGATAAAATTAAATACATAAATAAAACTTACTCTACACAGCTCCCAGCTGTTTTATTGTTACATCCACAAGCACAACTTGGGCATCCCACTATTGTGTCATTGTAAAAGGAGGAGAGAGAAACGCAACAGGTAGGTGTCTTCTGAGCCAGAAATTGCGAATATGTGCAAGTAACGTTCCAGGTCACTGCCACAACAGCAGGGAAATGTCATCAGAGCGTGGTAAGCTGGTTACATTACATTTCCACTTCCATAAAACTCTTTCTGAAACTGTAAGTAGATGACTTACTTAAAGCTTGAGTAATTCTCCTTTTATCTGCTGATATGAATTTAGTCGGTTTCACAATCTTTGCAGGACCACAAGTATATCCAGGTCCTGGTGCTTTCAAAGTGAAGTTCTTGGGAACCCTGACAGTTTTGTTTGTGGTTCCAGCGGCACCCACACTAACTTGGAAAGAGGCCAAAGCAGTGGAGGGGTCCTGACCCCATGCATTAATCACTCCCCCTTTGCAGCAATTTGCAATTTGCTGGTTGTAAGGAGTTCCTGGCAGTAGATCCACAACAGTCGGACTTTTCTTACAGCAATGTGGGATGTTTCCCTTGAATTTCGAACAATCCCCTTGTTCAGTGGTTTGGCTTCCCATCATACTCCAGATTACTTCCTTTTTCGCCCATGTCCAACCCAATGTCCAGCCTGGTGCTTGAATGTGGCGATATTGCTGGAAGTTATACATTGTAACAACCGCCTGTAAAGGACAAACAAAAAGGAGAAGAAACAGGAAATTTTTAACAATGATCTATGAAGGCTAGATTGAGTTCTATAAATCTTTTCAACCAGAAAAACCTGTTAATTCAACTGATGAGAGCAAAAATCGTTACTCATTTATTTTATTAGCAGATGATGAGCTCAAAAAGATGGATAGAAGTCATTAAATCAATTATATATAACTGGAAGTCTGCGGAAACTCTAAAAAGGTAACAAGGCCGGGGTTATATCCCATTCTAACGATCTTGACCAGAAATACCAGTCATGGTAAGGCTAGAAGCAAACATAAGCTCTAAAATTTCATTATACTTACAACATAACCATCTGGTGTCCAGCTCATTATGTCCCATTTGATTGTAATATTTCCAGTTGGATCGAGAGCATCATAGGCTTCTGCAAATAAACCAACACCGTAATGAGAATTTCAGTTCCAAAATTCATATAATTCTTACTCCATGTAGCAGTGGAAACACCAAGACCAAAAAATGGCAAAAGTGATGCAAGTTCAGAACGCAGCAGAAGGGAGCTGTAGCATGCCAACCAAGTTCCCGAATCCCAATTTTCACTTTCTAAGTGTTTTTTAGAGGGATGGTGAGTCATATACTTTCTTACAGATACAGAGAACAGCAACATCTGATAGACCAATCCAAAACTTGTAGATCCTAACTTAAAACGCATGCTGATAGAAACCCATTTTTCCATGTCAGTGAAAGGGCAAGTATAACTGCCCTCTAGTGTCTCTTAGATACTATAAATCACATGCCACGGAAGACTATCCTGCCTCAAGCAGTTAACAAAATGAGCTAGCAGACCCCAGTTAAAAGATCAGAAAGAAAAGAACACTCAAAGCTCTAGATTACATCTTTACGCCTAATGTGAGAAAAATGAAGACTAACCTGTAGATGTGAATGTGAAACATGAAAGGAAGAAGACTAGCAAAATGGTTAAAGAACCAAGCTTGATAATGAATCCAATAGCTGAAGATGAGACAGACTCCATTTCTTGATGCAGACTTGAGTCGTGAATGTGAAGTATTCTGCTTTCCTGGTTTATTTCGAGATCAGGATGTGAGAGAGAGAGAGATAGAGTAAGGTAGGGGAAGTACTGGCCTCTTCTTCAGCTAAAGAGGAGATTATAATTAAAAGTTGTTATCAACCGTTTTTGAGACAGTTGTAACTTCAACTTGTGTCTTGTGAGGGTGTGCGCAGCAGGGAGAGAGTGCGACACATTTCTATGGTAATTACCACTATATCCTTCTTGAAAGGCAATGATTGATAAGTCCTTATTAGGGCTTCAAATCATTTGTACCGAGTAATTCTGTGCCGCCTGTACCAATAACATCTCTTCCATTTAATTTTTCTCTCTCCATATTAGTGGATGGTTGGATAGTGTTGGGAACACATAGGCACAGAATAAATGATACAGGAGAATTGATCCCCCTTATTACAGGATCACATCTTCTGTGCCATCAATGTTGTACCTACTTTGTGCCGTTCTTCTCTAACCACAACCTTTTCCAGGAAGCAAATCTCCTGTACCTTTTAGCTAATACCTATTCTGTGCCATGAAAATTGTTGCCATCCACTAAGCCACCGAACCGTTAAATGAAGGGTCCAAATAAAAGGGTACAGAGCGGGCACTGGGTAAAAGGGATAGAGGATCCCGTGCCGCTTTTCCAGAGATAAATGAATCAATGCAAAGTTTGTCGTTAGAGCTTGATGGTACAGGATAGGCACAGCCTAATGGGCACAGACGATCTCCAGCCCCTTATTACAAGTAAACAGGTCCAAATTTTGCTTATTACATGCAAGTCCGGTGACAGCACGTATACAAGGTTATAGTGGTAATTGCGACCAATGTTTAAGAAAAGTTGCAATAAATTAAAGAAAATAAAGGTCGTTAGGTTGCTGACTAAACACATAAAATCACATATTCCTTTGCTGTCGGTGGAGCCAATAAAGGAAGCGTCTGGAGGTCAGTTTCCCTAGGAACAGTTCCTATACCATTTCTGTGTCAAATAATCTAATACCTAATTTTCTTAAATAAAATTGTGTATTATTTAATTTTTTAAAAGTTTTTACTAAATTATTGTTATTATTATTATTATTATTATTGTACCAAGTAGAGCCCAGGGAAAATAACCTCCGAATAATTGTCGAAATTCCAACTGTTGTAACAAATAATAATTATCATTATTAATATTTATAAATCTAAAGAGAAACAACGAAAAAATTTAGGGTTAAGGCATCAATTTTGAATATGATTTCATAAATTTTACCGTAGCTCCTTTTGTTTTATAAAAAGTAAAATAAATTTTTATATTACCTTTTTCTCCATTAAATTTTGTTAAATTAGTGGTTATGACATATATGTTAATATCAAATAAATATAAAGAGATTCATTTTATTAATAAAATAAAAATTTTATTATCTGATTCAAAAATTCTATCTAATTTCTTTTTCAACTTATTTTGTTCCTTTTATTGCCTCACCTTTTTGTGCTTTGGTATGCGAAAATTATAAAAGTCACATTTAACTAAGACAAGAGATTGACAATGAAATAAGTCACCGTAAAAACCCAGACACCAATAGGAAAGTTCATATAAGTTTTCTTCTTCTAAAACTAATTCAAATCATCTCAATTGTTAGGATAGAAATTCCAACTATTTCAAGTTTCGATGCACTCAATCAAGAAATTGATTGTTTTTTATAAGGTCCTACTATTTTTGTTTGTTTTGGTACTAGATTGGATTATAATATGATATTATACTGGTACCATTTCGGGTAATTTTTTAAATTTATAAAATAGTCTCTTAAATTTTTTAAAATTTACAAAATAGTCCATTATCATATTGTACTATATACTTTATAAGTTTACGTTAATCCTATCTCTAAAAATCATAACAATAAATGATAACCACAATTAATATGAAATAACAATAATTTTCAAATATTTCACATATAAATAATAACTACAATTAATATGAAAAAACGCAATCATCATCATACAAATATAAAATTAAGAACAATACAAAGCATTTAAAATATTACAATTTCATCATATAATAAATAATAATTACATCAAAACATCAAATGAAAAGAATAATAAATATTCTTGACTCTAAAACTATTACAATTTATGACAAGAGTTCGCGATGAAGAAACAATCAAATAGAAGTGAAACCTGAAACAAAAATATTTATAATTACATTGCACATATATAATTTAACATATACATCAAATATAAGTAAAATTAAAAGAGGAGAAAAAAAAACCTGGAAGTTTGGAACTTCATTAAATTGTCTACGGGAGGATACCCGCTATAACTGCACTGACCTCAATTATCATTTGGTACAAAATATTTATCATTGAAAGGAATGTCATCATCATCATTCAAATTCAAATTCAATGTACCAAATGATATGTCAATGCTTTCTCATCCAAAAGTATCTTCTAACTCATTCACATTTACCAAACTCAGTTTCTCAAAAACCCAATCCGCCAAAAGATTGATATTATCAATGTAAATTAGATATATTGAACTACTTGTACTATTAAGAGTCCTAGTAAACAATAAAATTTTATTATTAGAAAATTATAAGAAATTATACTGAAATTAATAATGATAATAACATACCTTTCCTGAAGCTTTAATTGTAATGAACGAAGACCAAGTCATTCAATCTCTTGTGCTCCAAGATGCTTTAGTTCCGTTCACAGCCTATTGCATTCATACATTGACTTAAAATTGGAATTGCAGACCTTTGTAATTCTGGAACACCACTTTCGAATTGATCCAATCAAGAAATTTTAAGTCGTAAGATAAAAAAAAGTAGCATTATAAACAAAATAAAGTGATAATTAATTTTTAACAAAAAAAGGAAACAATTAATGCCTAAAGAAAGTTTTGCTCTTTGTTGAATAGCAATCGACATTCCAAAATCCCCAGAAGACTTCTTATAATGCTCCATTTGTGAGCTCAAGAGATCTTGCATTATGTCATGGGCAACAATTGTTGTAATAGTAAATAACATTCCCCTATTAACTTCAGCTTTCTTTGTAAAATCTGGTCTGAAATAGACACTAGGATTCAAAAATGCTCCAACTGCAAACAACGGAGAAGAAAGTTGTCTTTCCTATCTCTCATTGATGATTGCAAGATACGGTGCGTACAAAAAAGATCTATGTTTCAGATTGGCCTTAATTGTTTCCTTTACCTCTCCATGGCATTAAAAAAACTCATTATTGCCTTTTCTTCACTATCAGTCAAGCAAAGCACCCTCGCCAAATCCTCGCAAACTCGGATAACAAATTGGCATTAAGAACAAAATTCACTATCTTCCAGTATAATTCTGGAAACCTCCAATCTAGCATTTGACCTAGCATGTTGAGATGCAACTCACTTATCACTTGTAAACATTTGTTTTACCTCTTTCTTCATCATAACAAAAGACTGAAGTGGTAAGAAATTCGTTGCAAATCTTGTCACAGCAAGACAACACAAATTCCTACCATTGGTAAATTCCTTTCTCATTAAATTCAACACCCGTGTATAATTGTAGATGAACTTGGTCACCTTTTTGGCTTTCTGCATAGTCTCATCAATAATAGGAAAATACCTAGCATCCCCTATATTCTCCACCATTAGGTCAATACAATGTTTAGCACAAGGAGTCCAAAAAATAATAATTATACTTATTTTGTAACCTTCTTCCTGTCGCTTTATAAGTGAAATCATTGTTAGTAATGAACTAAAAAATATTTTCTGACCCTACTTCATTCACAACTTCATCGCATATCTGAAATAAAGTATTAGTATTCTTAATAAGTCCAGATGTATCAATAGACTTCAAAAAAATTGAGACATTTGCAAAATAAAACAAAAAATTTATAATAAGCTCATGTCTCATATTTGTCCAACCCTTACACATAATTGGACACCAATAAGTAGCTCAATCCACTCTTCTTTCATCCAAATAACTTTTAATTTAAGAAACTACACAACTCAAAAGTTTAACTCTATAGCCATCAATTGAAGGAGCTTTATATCCCGAACCGTAAGAGGCTATAGTATCCACCATAGGCTGATAATAGTATGATTGGGAAGCATCGAATGTTGCACCTATATCATACTACCATCTAGCCATTGTCATATCAATATTATGAGCTGCATTTCTTGATTACATCACTACGAATTGAAGGTTGGGCTCCAAGAGTTATTCATGATGCAAAAAAATTCATCATATGCCTTCTTCTTTTCTTAACATTAGGTCCAAGTGTAACATTCACTTTTTTCTGGGCCTGGGATGGAACACTATCATCACAAAAACTAGCAAACGAACTTCTACTACCAATTTGATAATTCAGTCTCTCCCTTCTATCATTCTCATGTTAATATTCCTTAAGCAAAGTTTTCATTTGCCACTTCACATCATGATTTACTTTTTTACAAGGTTCCACATTTCCTTTAACACCAGCTAAATGCTTCTTTAATTGAGTGATTCCTCCACCTTATTGATTAAGTTACAAAGTTTTTATTATGAATAATTGTAATGGTTTATCTTGGCTTGCCATATATAGCAAAACTAAAGGCATGACTCTGCAACTTTTTTTAGCATCGAGTTGAAATTTGCAATATTTAATAATCTTTGATTTACGTATGGCAAGTATCGATATCTTCGAACATCTGTTCTAATAAATAAAATATCTCTTCTTTAAGGTTGACCATCTCTAGTTAAAAAATCTGCAAGAAGATTATTATTAGATTTGATAATCTCAATATCAAAAGTATATTTTGCTAATAAAGTCTAGTATTGAATATATCTTTTATATTCAAGTTTAGAAGTTAAATTATTCAAAATAAAAGCCTTGATTTTAGTATTATTAGTTCTTAATAAAAACCTTTTAGGTAATAAAAAATAATTATTATTTTGAATAAAAGCCTCGACTTAAGTATTATTAGTTCTTAATAAAAACTTTTTAGGTAATAAAAAATTTTACAACTTCTTACTACCGCCAATAATTCTTTTTCATTTATATGATATCTTTGCTGAATTTATGTAAAGGTTCTCAAAGTATAGTTACAAAGGGACTCATTCATGTTAATATTAAAATCGTCATAATCTATCTTTTTTATTACTTCACTCCATACATGATTAGATGCATCAGTTTCAAGAATTAAGTCATCATCATCATATTGTATAGAAAGTTTTGGCAGGGTAGTACACAAAATCTTAATTTTCTTTACCTGTTCAACTAGGTAAGATAAAAATTTAAATTTTTTATTTTTCTTTAGAAGCATTTGAAGAGGTTTTCTTATTTCAACTAGGTTTTGAATAAAATCAAAAGCATAGTTTAATACTTCTAAAAAACTTCGAACCTGTTTTCTATCTAATAACTTATCAGGAAATTGTGAAATTTTTTCGAGGATATGAGGTTAAAGTTTAACTCCTCTACCATCTATTCCATGCCAAGAAATTGTATTTCAGTTTAACATATCTTAGGTTTTTTCTTAGAAAGAGCTAAACCATGTTGTTTACATAAATCTGCAAATTTATTGAGATGTACAAATGTACAATATATTAAGCAGTGTTATTACTAGCTATTAAAATATCATCCACATAATAATGTATGAAATTATGATACTTAAAGATATTATCCATTTTTCTTTGAAATATTTATGGGGAATTTTTAAACCAAAAGGTATAACTAACCATTTATAATGACCTTGTGAAGTAGAGAAAGCAATATATATAATGCTATCTTTATTTATTTTTGTCTGCTAAAATCCACTCTTACAATCAATTTTAGAGAAAATTTATTTTCCTCTTGTCAAGTTTATTAATGCTTCTTTATGTGGTAAGAAGTATCCATTAAATACTATAAGGTTAATTACAAAAAAAGCCCAATCTTTCATCAATTTTTCAATTATAGCCCGAGCTTTAAAAAGTAGCAATAAAATACCTAAACTTTTAATTTTTTCAATTCTAGCCCAAACTTCAAAAAATAACAATAAAATGCTCAAACTTTCAATTTATTTCAATTCTAGCCTGATGTTAGTGTTTCTGTTAAGTTTACTGATGTGACTTGTCACGTGTTTCAAAAACCTTAACTATTAATACAAGTCAACCAAAATTAATACAACAAATAAAGATTAATGAAATGACGTCGTCTAATTACATTTTTAAAATGACATCATTGTTTAAAAATGACCTAAATCAGATTACGCAGCCCCAACGACCTTACGCTTTGATTTCAGTGTTTCCCTTCATTTTCAGTTTGTTCTTTCGACGTCCTCACCCTTCGATTTTCATATTACGCAGCCCCGACGCCTTCACACTAAGAACATCAGGAGAACAAACTAAAAATGAAGAGCTTACTGGTGCAATACGTTGTAATGCGAGATTAGTTTAGGGTTGTCAGAATAACAAACAAAAAAAAGGGCTGAAGACATCGGGAGAACAACAAATAGCGTCAAGCTAAAATTGAAAAAAATTAAAAGTTTGATCATTTTATTGTCACTTTTTGAAGTTTCGGCTATAATTGAAAAAAATTGAAAGTTTGAGCATTTTATTACTACTTTTTAAAGTTCGGGCTATAATTGAAAAATTAACGAAAATTTAGATTTTTTTTGTAATTAATCCAATACTATATTGTCATTTAATTTTTATAATTTACTACCTATCTAGCTTTATTTCTAATTAATTCTACATGGTTTCTATCCATAAAAGCTGGGAAAGAATGCGAGGATTTACTGAGCCTAATTATCTTTAAATTTTCTAGTTTAAGAAGTTGATTTTTAAATTCTTCTTGATCTTCTAAATTATATCTTATAGTACTAACTCTAATAATCTTTTGTTTATCTATCATTTCTAACTTTGCTTCTTCTCTATTTTTATCCCAAAATTCTAATGAGTTATCAGATCAATTTTTCTTTATCTTCTGTTTTACTAATTCTAGTCCAATTTTTTATGGTTTTTATTTGTTGATAGTTATTTTCTATAATATTTTCTACTTTTAATAAAAGTTTTCTTTTTAGATAGATCGACATTTCTTTATATCCTATACCACGTTGGACTATGTGAGGTTTAAAGAGGATTGGGGTAGACTTCGTCGTATGCCTTGACAAATGAGGAATCGTTGCTCGCCATATAAACAAAATCAATAATTACAAAGCGTAAGTTAATCTTATATGAATTTCTTTAAAATAACATTTAATTTATGAGAATGAACAACTAATATTATTTATCAATGTAATTGTTGCCCTTACAAGGTATAAATTATAATATTATTAAAATCAGCAATCATAGGGTAAGTTGGTGAATTTAGTGATTCATGTCTAGGACAAAAAATGTGTTGAGAAATTGTACAAAAATCAACTACCAATGATAAAGGTTAATATCTCCCTCTATATTGTCTGGAAACAAATGTTAGATTAATTTTTACTCTTTAATTTTAGATATTTTCACCTTGACTTGAACTTCAGTACTCCTAAAGATTCATAAATCACAAAATTAGTAACACTTTTCTACTCAATCTTAGTGCAACTTTGGTTTCTAAATACAGAGATATTCCTCATTAAGATGTCTAATTCATTATAGTGTTTTTCTTAAACCTATTACTATTATAACACATTTATTCGCCAAAGATGAAAGAACAACATCCTAACACATATATTTATCCAACAAGTATTCGAAATTTGCCCAATTGTAATGCTTTCCCAATCCGTTGTTTCTTTTAATCTTTGCAATACTTTTTAACGTGAGGTGGGCTAATGAAGGCACGTAGAAGACATTATCTTAAACCACCTCTTCCAACATTAGATAATTGAACAACAACAACAACTTCCAATAATAATTTCGCTGACATGCAAAATCTAAAAAAATCCAACAATACACGTGAGGACGAAAAACGTTAGATAATTATCATATAGGCCTTGTAAGCATTGTAAACTTAAAGACCATTATAGGGCTTGTTTGGTAAACAGCTGATTGACCAAAATCAGCTGATTGACTTTATGAAAAAGCTATTTAATTTGTTTGGTTATGAGCTGGTGGGTTGGCTTATTCAATCCAACCAACTGATTTTTAAAAAGCTAGTAACAAGGAGCTTTTTGCTCTCTAGCTTTTTATTCAATCCATAAAAAGTCAGTTATAC
>JAOQMM010000006.1:16963864-16979101 GCA_027563515.1 Erythroxylum platyclados
AGTCATGCCCTTATAAGTCATTTTACACATAAACAGCTAATATTAAACAGCTAATTTTACCAAACATCTCTAACAAATAGCTAATGCAATTCGCTGGTCAAATCAGCTGATAGAATCAACTAACAGCTAAACAGTTAATGTAATCAGCTGAATACCAAACAGGGCCATAATGATTATCATCTTGCGATAACAACTTACTAGAGAAGTAAAAGGCCAAAAGCCCAACTGATTGTCGATATATACATACACTACATACGTATCGGTGTAGTCTCTGTTTCGTAGTGGAGACGTGATTTCATCCGGAAACTTCGTCAGCCTCAGGTCCTGTGCACTGCTTCTTCAAAGTCTCGACCCTTGTGTCTAGTAATTCGTTTACGGTCACATAAGCGAAGATTGTTCTGCTAACTGTTGGACAAAAAACCAAGTTCCAATGGGTTCCAAGAAAGGAGACGACTTTTCCGGTGACGGTGCCAGCACTGGGTTAGTATCTCTTCATCTGGATTCTTATTCTTTGTGCTTTATATTCTGGGTTTATTTATGGGTTTTGATTTTCGGGTGATTTTGTGCAGGAAGATCTTCGTTGGAGGGTTAGCTCGGGAAACTACTATAGGTGAGATTTTTAGAATTTCTCAACTTGCTTGTTTCATGAAACTGCTGTTTTTGTTTGTTATTGTACTCTTGCCATTGATTGATGGCCGATGTGTTGTGTTGGATATGATGTTAGATGTATTCCTTCAGCACTTTGAAAAGTATGGGGAAGTTACGGATTATGTTATAATGAAAGATCGACACACGGGTCGACCTCGGGGGTTCGGGTTCATTACCTATGCAGATCCTTCAGTTGTTGATACTGTTATTCAGGATGATCATATTATCAGTGGAAAACAAGTATGCACAGACCCCTTTTCATGTTTAATTTAACTTTAACTACTTGGTGTCTGAATAAATGTAATATTGGCTTGTATCTTCTCCTTTTTATCAGGTTGAGATCAAGAGAACAATCCCAAAAGGGGCTGCACAGACCACTGGCTTCAAAACTAAGAAAATATTTGTTGGTGGGATTCCTACAACCATGAAAGAAGGTATGAAGTCTAGTTTTATGTATATGGATGATCGAATTTTTTGTCTTGTACTTCATGCCATTAACTGGGATTTTTCCTTCTTCCTCTGAAATACTAGATGACTTGAAGGAGTTCTTCTCAAAGTTTGGGAAAGTGATGGAACATGAGATAATACGTGATCATGCTACCAAGCGCTCTCGGGGATTTGGTTTTATTGTTTTTGATAGTGAAAAAGTAGTTGATGATTTGCTTGCTAACGGCAAAATGATTGATATGGCAGGCACTCAGGTGAGTTATGTGGAATGGGTACATATAAAATCAGATGTATGCAAATGTATAGATTTTATGACTGGAACCATTAAAGTATTTTACTGTAATGGCTGTCATGGATTATCAGAAAAGGAAGGAGAGAAGAGAAATATGCTTGATATGTTTATGGATTATATGTTATTACAGTTTCTTGACTTTTTGGCTGTCCAATTGTTTACTCCAGCAGGCTGTCAAAAGGATATCTGTGTACTGGAAATCTAGGTTAACTTCCTTCTTTGTTGTAGGTTGAAATCAAGAAGGCTGAACCAAAGAAAGCCTCAAACCCAGCTTCAGGTCCTGCATTTGGCAGTGACTCTAGGGCACGTTCATATGATGGTGGATTTGGTGGATTTGATGATTATGGTGGTTATGGAAGTGGTGGCTTTGGCCTTCCTTCCTATAGATCACTAGGAGGTTATAGTGATAGGCTTGGTTATGGCGGATATGGTGGTGCTACTGATTTTGGAAGAAATTATGGAGCTTTAGGTGGAGGCAGCCTTGGCAGTTATCGTGGAGAACCATCATTTGGCTATCCTAGCCGATTTGGTTCCTATGCGGGGGGATTTGGTCCAGATGGTTTAGGTGGACATGTACGTGATGTTGGGGTTTATGGAAATTATGGTGTTTCAGGCTCTGGTACTGGTTATAATTCAGGCCAAGGACCTAGTTACACAGGTGCAGGAGGTCTTTATGGTAGTAGGGCAGGGTACGGTAGCAGTAGTCGATACCATCCTTATGCAAGGTAGACATATGTGCTTAAGTTTTACCATCAAGGTTCCAGGTCAATTTTCTTGCTTTATGGAATGTTGCACCTCAAGGATCAGTAGGGAGAAAGATATTACCGCAAGTTGCCATATGTAGAAGACCAGAATTGACTTAGTTTTCTACCCTTGTTCTCTCGCTTAGACAACCCAAGTTAGAGCAGCATCAGCCTAGAGCTTCCCTTCAAATATGCCTTTGGTTAGGGTTTATGACTTGTATTTTTTCAGTTTGTTGTAGTTAAGATATGTTTTATTGTTGCAAGTTTCATTAAGCTAGAATTATCGGAAGTTATGTCTCTGCTATTTAGATAATTGCGCAACATCTGTTTTCAGAAAAGGCGCAAGTTTTCTGTGTTCCCTTTTACTATAATTATTGAGAATACAAGGCTGGAATGCTTTTAACAGGTTAGTAACTTAGATTTTAGTGTACGTCCTCTTAGTCATATAGCACACGGAAGGGGAGCACATTTTCACTGATTTTGCCAGTAGTCACACGCGTCAGTTAACCTCGACCTGTAATTTGCTTGCTTCCATGTTCTTTTATCCATTACTGCTGTACATCACTTTCCAGCTTTCTAAGTTGAAAGCTGTATCAACTTTAGGGATGGACAAATACATCCTTAATATGGAAACCATCTGATATCAACGATTGATATTGGATTTTCCTTGTTCTTCTGCATGTCTATATTAAGTTTCTTTCTACTTAGCTACAGTTTGTTGATAAAAGTGTTGGGACATTGACTACGAATATTTTTGGATGTTAATCTTGCTTGAGGCATGCCATTCTCAACAACTTAAAGTTTGTTGTGTGTTTTCAAAAGTCAATTTACTGGCAACTAGTTACCATCCCAGGAAGATCCCCGGTTCAGTTGCCATTTTTCCTTGAATGAATGATTATAGTGCCGAAAAAGGATTGGAATAAAAGAGATGGCATACAAGGGTTTCCTCGTTGGGTATTAAATAGAGTGAGCTCAAGCTATCTTTGAATACCCACGAGTGATTAGAAGTGTACAGCACTAGTTCTGTGTAAGCTAAATTGAATGGGCGGCTAAACTTAGTGTAATGGAAACAGTTGTCTTTCCCACAAGCGTGCGACTTCTCAAGGATATGCCTCTGAGACATCCAATCAGTTGTCGATTTAAAAACACAAGAATGTTCCAACTAATCAATGAGAGTCTAGGGTTGAAATTTTTATTGATAGAACAAGAAACTCAATTATAATGGATTTATAAATTAAGTGCTCTGAGTCATTTTGGGGTATGAGAGGTTTGGCTTGGACAAAAAGGATACATTTGAGTTCATTTGGTTATTCCTTTTTTTGCTAAAAATGGAAATGAAGTTCTGGTTTTGCTGTTAGATTCAATAAATTCTTTTTAATATATTCATGTGTATGCGTATTTTATAATGAACCGATTTATATACCTTTTACCGGTCTAAACAAATACCTTGGTTCTAAGTTCTTGAAAATGTTCTCAAAGTAGTCCACAAAAGAATTTCATTACGAAACATACCTAAAAAAAATTTCTGTTTCCATTGTTGAAAACTCCCGAAAAAACGTAACTAAAATTTTTTTCCGATCGTTGGCGCTGCCCTCTGGGATAACAAGTCAGAAAGAATAATAAATCTGATATTTGATAAGTAGCTTAACCAAATGTCCAGACATAGAAGTATAGATGTTTCAACTTTCCTACCGTCTGTTAGAAGAAGTCTACTACTAAATCTACCCTCAAAAACACGAGAAGATGATTTCTATGGATAAGCCAATTACAGTTTGGTGAATGATGACTAATGCTAACCACAACTGTTAAAACATATATATCCTCAACACGAGTCTTTAACGGTCAAAGTTGAAGCCATCACAGCTATTAACATATCTATCCTTAGCCAACTGCATCTCAACTAGAAAGCACGAACATGGGGAACTTTATGATGTCAGCTCTCCTAATATTCAATTGCATAAATTACCACTCCTACAGTCTGTATTAATCAAGCGGACAGTGTAATCAAAAGCAAAAGACCGAAAGCTGTGTCTTATCACAAACATGCCATTTTCTGAGGTACTCATTCCTGGTTCTAACATTTGTTTGTATCTTTTCTGCCATCCAGAATAAAAATCTGCACCTGAAGCTAATTATTTGGAAACAAAAATAACCACGTAATTCAAACAATGGTCGTACTCACTGCACTACCACTCTGTGCAGAAACTACTTCGAGATCAAGCAACTCGACGCATCGTTCTTTTTGGTTTCTTTACAAAACTTAGTCTAATCTGCTTAAGCCGCGTTTTCTTCCTCGCCATTTTTTCAGGCAATGTTTCCCTTTTCTTCCCTTTCTTCTCAGCCTTAGGCTTCTTCAGGAACTTGGGGTTTATCATATACTCTTTGGGAGTAACAGGTACTCCATTACTCTTAGCTTCATTAAATAGAGCATTCGCTATGTCAAGTCGATTATGTGCACACCATTTTGCTATCAACAGCTCATAAGTCTTCAATCCAGGTTTGCACCCATCCGCCTTCATCTTCTTAAACACGGTCATAGCATGCTCAATCCTCTCAATTCCACACAAAATCTTCAAGAATCCATAATATACCTTCTTGTCTAGCTTATCTCCAAATCCTGCACTCTTGATTCTATCAATCATCTCATCACCTTCACCTACTCTACCTGCCTGATACAAACTCTTGATTAGAACGACAAATGTAGTTTCATCAGGGTAACACCCCCATTCACCCATCCTGTAAAACAAATTCATAGCATCCTGAGTTCTTCTTATCTTGCACAGGTTGCCAATTAACACATTGAAAGTATCCACATTTCGTGGAACCCCACGAATGTCCATCTCAACCAACACGTTTTCAACCTCAGAATCAATCCTGAAGGGATCTTTTTCTCTACATAGCTTACAAACACAATCAATAATAGCGTTATAAGCCATTGTACCAATCTCAAACCCACCCCTATACATTTCACCAGCCAATCTCTTAGCTTCCTCAAGTTTCCCATCAACACACCAGCCTTTTATCAGCAGATCACAAATGCCCTCGTCAGGAAATATCTCATTCGCCAAATTCTTTACCATTTTCTCTGCATAACTCGCATACCCTTTGTCACACAACTTTTGCACTACCAGTCGAAGAGACTCCCTATCTCTCTTAAACCCATAATCACTTTCCATCCTCTCGAAAAACCCAACAACCTGAGCTGGCCTACCGGCTCTGACAAGCCTATCGATCGTCGATTCAAAGCTTTTAATCCCAATAACAGGCTTACCCTCGAGAAGCAGTTCATGGGTTGCTTTGAAATCCTTCCTCCGACCAAAGTAGTCAATGAAAAACGACATAGTCTCATCAGTATGCTTGAAATTAACCGTCGAGACTAGCCACCGGTTGAACCCCATAATTGTACGGCCAGCTTCGAAAGATAGATTGAGCGTTTGCAAGATAAGTGAAGGGGTTACTTTGCTAGCGACGTGAGAGAAGTTAAGATTGAGTCTTTCTGCGATGGAAAGCGAATCTGTATCAGGGGCTTTGAGGAGCTCCGCAGAAATGGACTGTGCTAGAGGATCTGTGTCAGAAATGTCATGATTTGGGGTTTGGGCGGAGGAAGAGAAGCAATTGATGAGAGAGAGTTGTTGGAATTTGGAAAGATGGGTAAGGGCTAACTGGGAAGAGAAGATCTGGTTTGACGTTGGAGAAGAGGGAAGAGCGCTGTGGAGTAGTCGCCGGAGTTGCAGCGAGACTAGAGGAGGCATTTTCTTCGTGAGAAAATATATTTTGAGAGAGAAACAGACTGAAGTGAAGTCTAAAACCCTGAAAAAGATGAGAACTAAGAGTGAAAATTAGGCGTTACTAAATAGTGGGCCTGAGAATGCATGATATAAGGCCGAGATCATATAAGTTATTGTGATCAATATGAGGTGAGCATTGACTGGGCTAAGGTGAAAAATGGGAATATATGGGCTTAGGTGACAATTGGAATATCTGATAATATGGCATGTTATCATTTTTTTTTTTGACAAAAAAGTCACTTTTGACCTTAATTTTTATACCAATTGATAATTTTAACTATAATATTTTAGAATAAATAATTATAATCCTAACATTTAGAAAATGTTAAATTTTGACCTTACCTTAATGAAAATTTTAAACCTCTCTGTTAAGTGTTAAGTCATCGCTAACCTGTTATTTTTTAGAATACTTTTTACTGTTTTTGTAAACCCTGTGTCACGTCATTGTTGATGTAGCAAAGTGGGATTCACTTTTTAAAAATATTAAAATAGGAGGCCCACAAAAACAAAAAAAATAAAATGTCATGTCAGCGTTGATTAGAGGGTTTTAAATTTTCTGTTAGGATGGGGTCAAAATTTAATGTTTTCTAAATATTATGGTTATAAATGTTCACTCTAGAAAATTAGGGTTAAAATTGTCCATTTGTGTAAAACTTATAGTCAAAAGTGACTCTTTTGTCATTTTTATAATGTCTTATAAGAATTAAACAATAGAATGTCAAGGTGACACATAGTTAGAGATTGCATATCCTTACAGTTCCTAACTTTACATTTGTTAAATGAAAGAAACATGAAGTACAGTGATGCTAATGAATATCATGATATTTTGCATAACATCATTCTTTTTAACTTAATAATCATATTATTTACTTATCCATATTCATATTCAAAAGTGGAATAACAAGTTCTAAATTTTATTTCTTCCATTATCTTCTTTATTCCTTTTTATGGTCATCACAAGAGGAATGGGAGATAAAGGTGTAAATTCTCATATATTTACGTAAACTTAGATTAATGATATAAGTTTTGAGATATAAAAATTAGACTTGTTTAAGTTAATGTCAAATACTAATTTTTCTGTTGTTATTCTAAAGAGATGAATCTAATTACTTAAGTTAGTGTATTGAAAATTATATTTTAATTTTTATGTACTTTTTTTAGTTCTTAAAGCCAACTAACCTTTTCGTGTGATTAGTTAAAGAAAAATATCTCTACAAGTTATTTGACATGTTAAAGAAAATAAATAATTCATAAATAATTTCAGTACTTGTCAGTGATGCAAGTGTTTTCTATCATATCATTTTATCTACATATGAAAACTTAATATTATTATCAAAATCTTGTTCACTTGCATTTTAACATAAATAATCTTTTTTTGATGACATTAAAATTATAAGAATTTTCTTAAACATTTTGACGGATACAACTACAAATGTTTAAAAGATAATTATTTATTTTTTAAAAATTTGTTCGAATTATTGATTTGATTTATTTTATATTCTTTTTGTTTGCTTTGTAGAAATTTGTCTCAAAAAGAATTAAAAGTCACAAAAATACTCGAGTTTTAGTGAATAACCAAAAATTAATGTTCGATCTATATTTTCTTTTATGTGTTTTTTGAAATTTGCAAACAATTTTTTGCGTTCTGAAATTCCATAAAAAAAAACACAAGAACTAAATAGAAAAATACAATACAACATCAAGGGTTAATTGTTTGTGTGTGTTTGGAAATTATTTTTTGAAACTTTTCAACAAAATTTTGACGGCCATGTTAAGAATAAGTGGACTTAAAAAGTCTTGTTTATCAACAACATATGACAATTAAGGAGATTGGTGTATGATATCAAGGATAAGTCAACATAATCTTAGAATTAGTGTGTTTGACTATAAGAACAACTTAGTCTAAGTCTAGATTAAGCCTCATTTGGCTACTAACTTATCCTAATTTTGAAATAAGTTTTGTTTGGTTATAAGGTTAAATTAATCTAAACTTATAATAAGTTATGTATGAAAACAAAATTAAAATAACCTAAAGATGGGATAATGGCTATACTATTAACAAAATTAAAATAACCTAAAGATGGGATAATGGCTATACTATTCAAAAAATAGAATAAGATGTGTTCGATTTTGATAATTCTAAATGAATGATCCAATTTGGAATAAGCCTGTAAAATTAGAATTCACTAATTTTAATTTAAATACCCTTGTCAATTTTAAATAGATTTAAATTGAAAATCAATTTTAGAATTATATTAATTATTTTTCTCAATTACATTAAGATTAATAATTAGAAATGAGTTTTAAATTAAAATAAACTTATTATTAGTATTACTTTGATTACTCCAATAATAAAGTTATTATTATAAGTAAATGATTTGAAATTTAATATTAATTTTTTATAAGCATGAATTTACTATTATATTAGTCAAATAATTTATTTATTCAATATGTAATTTTTAAGTTTTGTAAGTGATTAACAAGACTTTTATTCCTAAAAATAAATTTTCAAAAAAATCCGTTATAAGGATGAGACCCAAACTTCTACATCTTGTTGTACAAATGAGACATGTCATCATCATATTACCATAATTATTTCAGAAGCAATTGTTATTTAGAGAAGATTTAAGACAAAATGTTACTAGTGTTAATAACTTAATATAATAGTGGATGTTGTTTGCCTTTTGAAAATGTTTAAGTGAATTATAAGATTTTACTTTCAATATTGTCACAACTTAAAAGGTGAACTATTAAACATGCTATAGAATTTGGAATCACCTTATACAAAATTATATGGATGGTTGGTAATGTTGTTTTCACGAGAAAGCAAATATGTTCCCTATTAAAATAGTTAAAGTTAGTACATATCATGATTTGAGAGCCTTATCACATGAATTAGTTAACTTTACTCCATTAGGGTTCGTTATTTTTAGTTTATATATATATAGGGTAATCATCTGTTTGAGCTAAGAATGTTGCGGTGAATTATATGAATTGTGTTCATGTATACATATATAAACTCGATGATTAATTGTCGCATTATTATGTTATATATATTATGCATGTAAATTAAAATTGTGTATTATAATTGGTATTAACTTGTTATATGAATGATGATTGAAAAATTTTGTGATATTTTGATATCATAAGCAATTGAAAACTAATGATTCAATCTACGTGTGCATGATTTAACATTAACATGCATATTCACTATTTTCTTTCTTAATATAAAAACTTTAGAGTTTCAAATATAACTACTATGTTAAAGAACATTGTAGTTAAGCTCAACAAGGATAGAAGTTGAATGGTGACAATTACTAAATTTGGAACATGAAATTCAATGTATAATGGAAGAGTAAGAGACTTTAGAACGATTAAATACAACAATGGATATTCCAGAGGAAGGAAATACTACAAAAAAAAGGATCGTGATGCATATGAGATATGTAAAAACAACTTATTAGCTTGCATTATAAAGTAATATAAAGATAATTATACTGTGTGCGAGTTGAAAAAGCATGAGACTGCCAATGACATATGATAAGTTTTGGCTACATGTATTAGAGGTACCTCATTGAACAAATTAAGGTCACTCACTATCAATTTTGGTACATATAATAAATGATATTAATACATAATGCAAAAGCATTTGAGGCATATGCAAAAGATGATAAGTGAGTTGCGAGACATTTGTTATGATTTATCTAATGACCAATAAGTGCAAAATGTTATCCGTTCTTTACCTCAAAGTTGGAAGCATCTGAAAATGTATCTATCTCATAATGAGAGGATCAAGACAATGGAAGATGTCAAGAGGCATCTTATACTAGAAGATGAACATCTTGAAGCTTCTAATATGAACTTTGAGGTATATACAGTTAGTTTTAGCTTATGTAGAGTTATGAACATGAAGCATAAGCATCATGGTAGACCCATGTAAAAAAAGCCATAATGCTCAAGATTATAAGAAGGCTAAATGGAACCAAGATGGTAAGGAAAACATCTTTCAAGAATAAAAAAAAATGAAAAGAATGAAGTGATATAATTATGACAATAAAGGTTACTTTTATAATGTACAACTTTGTAGTACAGTCTTGTTCTATTTTTCTAACTAAATCATATCCTTTACGAATTGCAGATTTAAGAGCAATTAACTATTTACTGAAGGATAGGGCTGCCTTCACAGAATTTCAAAAAAATTTCATATGGAACATAATGGATTCTTGTTTGAGATAATTTAAAATTATGTTTGATACCAGATAAAGTAAACCTAGGTCAAAATTGTGATGGACCTAGGAGAGGGGAAACATGCCAAATATTCACTTGTAATCCTAAATAAATGTTGTTTGCTCAAATAATAAAATCTTATTTTTATGTTGGTGTTAATTAAACTTTAATTAATGTGAACTTACATAATGGTGTAATTTATTTATATCTTGAAATAATTTATTATGCTTATGGATTGATATTATATGGTTTTATTGTTCATTAAAAGTAGTAATATAAATTATTCCTTATTTACATTACATCATCTAGTAATTCCAATCACAATACAATTTTGTGACATGCTAGACTATGTCACATTAGTTAAAGTCGAATAATTCGACTAGTTAAAGAAGAAATTTTGTAGGTGATCTAAATCAAGTAGATCTAACTATTTGTGAGCATTGTTTAAATCGTAAAATAATGAGAAAGCCTTTTAGAGAGGGAATATGAGCTTTTAATTTATTATAAATAATTCACTCAAATATATATGGGCTAATGAATGTAAGGGTAAGACTTGGACTTGTGTATTTTATCATTTTTATAGATGATTATACTCAGTATAATCATATTTATTTGATTTTTTATAAATCATAAGTATTAAATTATTTCGTAAAGTATATGGATTTGGTGGAGAATCAATTAGATAAGAATATACAAAGATTAAGAACTAATAAAAAATAAGAACACTTATTTGATAAGTTTAAGATGTTATGTAGTGAAAAATGAATAGAAAGACAATTAACCATTCTCGAATCCCACAATCGAATGGCATTGTAGAAAGACAAGATAAAATAATATTAGAAATAATTAAGTCTATAATAACATACACAATTTTACCAATCACATATAAAGGTGATACACTACTCATAACCACTTATGTACTTAATTGGGTGCCCATAATATCATTTATTAACACTTTGTATAAGTTATGGATAGATAGAAATCTAGATACGATAAGCCTAAGACCAAGATGTTATATTGCCTACATTCATAATATCTCTCACAAATATGGGAAACTAGGCCTAAAAGTGAAGTAAAGTATCTTTATTAAATTCTGAACACTCCAAAGAACATATGTTCATAGGTAAACAAGGTAATAAAGGGGTAATTGAATTTAAATTGCGAGATGTTATAATTTTATAAAATACTTTTTGAAGTATGGTGAAATAGGAAAAGACCTATTTTTATATAAGACTCTCCATCAAAATGACTGTATTATATAGAGTTAGAAAGAGGGATTATATCCGAATGGAAGCAATTTAGAAAATTAAAATTTGACTTAAGATCAATTCAGATTACAACTCATAAAGAGTTTATCGATTATATTTGATCTAAGTGGGAATAATCAAAATATTAATGAATAGGTTTCTTTTGAACCTCATTTACATCAAAATAATCATCGAATAAGTTTTTGTATTTTGAAATTGAAAGAGAAATTCACATGATTATCCCATAAGAAGAGGATGAGCTAACAGAAAAATGAGGCTTTTAATAGTCCTGTTAAAGAAGAATGGATGAAAGCCATGAAGGAGGAAATGACTTCTTTAAACTCCAATCAAGTATGAGACTTAGTTGATCTTCCTAATGGGAAAAATCTATTAGGAACAAATGAGTTATTAAAATAAAATGAAAGGTGATGAAAATATTAAAAGATATAAGACGTGCCTTGTGGCTAAAAGATATGCACAATAGGTGGGAATTAATTAAGAAGAGACATTTTTACTAAATTTGGGGTTTGCTTCAATCCATCTAATCCTAGATATAGTATCCATCTTAAATCCTAGATTACATCAAATGTATGTAAAGGTTGCTTTTCTAAATAAAGAATTACAAAAAAAATCTATATGAAACAACCTATAAGTTTCATTAAGACAAGCCAAGAATATAAAGTGTGTCGATTATTAAAATCAATTTATGACTTGAATCATTCATTAAGACAGTGGCACATTTCTTTTCATAGCATAATTATTTTGTGTGATTTCCATATAATCGATAAAGACCATTATGTATACAATTAGAGATCTAATGATAAATTTGTGATTTTATCTTTATATATGGATGATATTTTGATTACTTTTAATGAATGTGAGTTTGATAAGAAAATAAAAAATTGGTTATCACTTAAATTTGAGACGAAAGATATAGATGAAGCTGTATATATTCTTGGAATAAAGATTTCAAGAGATCATTCAAAGAGTTTAGGGTCTTTTTCATAAGTGACATATGCTTTAAAAAATTCTTGAACAATTTCATATGCAAGATTGCAAATAAATTGATAATCATATCTCTAAAGGTAAAGGTATCAGTAAAAAGTTTTATCTATCAATACGATAAGAAAGGGAATAAATAAAGAAAGCTTTATATTCCAGTATAAATGGAAGTCTCTTATATGCAATGATTACAAAGCTACATATTTGTTACAATATTATAATGGTGAGCATATATCAGTCAGATCCAGGTGAAACACATTAGAAAGTAGTAAAAAGAGTATTAAAGTATCTCAAATGTATTATTTATCAAGGCAATTACTTATGTATATGAGGTTATATGGATGTAGATTAGGGAGGATATTTAGCCAACATGGTGCAATATAATTAAAAAGTAAGAAAACAATAATGTGTTACTTTATCCAAAATAGAAGTTAAATTTTTAGCATTTTCAACTACAGTACAAAAAGATATTTAGCTTAGACATTTCAAGGTTTATTTAGGATTAACTAAAAGAGAAATTGGCCCAATGATAATCAACTGTGATGTTGAAAAATAATCGCATATCCAAAAGCTCTCAAATTTAATTGTAAAACCAAGCATATAGATACCAAGTATAATTACACAAAAGATATAGTTGTACAAGGTGAAGTGAATATGAAGTATATATCTATACAATATACATGATATGCTAATAGACACAAAGCAAAAACCAATTTTTTGAGATACATATATTGAGGATGTGTAGTCACTAAGAATACACAGATATTAGTATGTAGTTGACATATATTTTTAACTGTTTGTTCATTCTTTTGATTGTCATGTCTAAATACAAAACATATGTTGACGTTATTTATTATGTGATAAGCATTTTGTAACCTTTAATTATGATGTGTCCTTTATATGAAATATCTTAAATATGAATAAATGAGTATGTCACATAAATAAAACATTGACCCCCTTACATGAGCAATTATGTTCGGTGTTTTCATTAACTAGAGATTAGACATGTTTAAAGTTTGTCATCTAGGTGATAATTGGGAGTAAGAAGCTTAAACTATAAATGTCACTTTAGGTAATAAAATAAACGGGAATTCGTTTGGAGTCATTAAATAATCACTCTATATGTCTTATATGCCAAACAAGAGCTTTGAAAAAAAAAGTTATGGAGTTGAATAATGAACTTAGGTTAAACATTAAACGTACTTGAACCAACATTTGTTCAATATTTAATGAATAAAAGACATCTAGTCTAAACAAAAAGAGTTAATACTGAAACATTGACTCTTATCATGTATGCAAAAATAATCATAAAAATGAGATAAATATAAGTTATAAGATCTCCACTTACATTATGTGAGACATTAGAAGTTAAATGAGTCTCATATATACCCTTACTAATCTTTTCTAATTCTTAAGAATTAAATTTAAGATTTTCTACTTTAAAATGTTACCAAAATATTATGCATGATATGATCTTATGAGAAAATTCTATGAAAGGAAAATTAAATTCAATTTAAGAAAATTTGAAATAAAGGGAATTTATTTTGATTGGTGACCCGCATAAAAAATGTATTCAAATATAACTACCATCTCTTAGTAAAAGAATTTAGTGCAATTATAATATGATAAAATAAATGAGATTAAAAAAAAGGATGCGAGATATGATCTAAGATATAGCATACAAAATTTACTTAAGGATTGATTTATTAGTCAAGATATTATATATTACTAGTCAATATATAGCAATATGCTCTTGTCAGATGTTGTTGGTTAAATGGATTACTGAACAAGTATAAATATTGCAAAATTGTAATCGATTAATCATATCATGTGTTAGAGGAAGATGAAGAATAAACATCCTCAAGTGGATATATGATTGAAAATTTAATAGTATTTTTATTTTTATTTAAGAAAATTCTATTTATAACATTTAAAATTTATGTGTTTCTTTATTTTTATCTCTCTTTCACTTAATATTTACAAAGGTGTTAGGTATGACGATAGATTAAATATAGCTAATTTGAATAGTTCACAGTTAATAACTTTTTTATTTCAAATTTTTAAATTTTTTAATAAAGGATTGATTGATGAAGAAGAAAAAAAGAAAATCATACGATTTACTATAGGTGAAAAAAAATAAAGGATAGAAAGTTGATATAATTGTGGCATGTACGAGGACAAAGCAATATGTATAATTAGAATTACATTTAGAAATATTGTGGTTAATATTGTCATGCTTATTTTGTCTCCAAATGCTCTGATCTTTACAGAATCTAATGACTACTTGAATAGTGCTTTATTATATGATCACTTAAATACTATAATATCCCCCTAGAAATAATTAATTGAATTTTCTAACATTAGTTTTATTAAAGTTAAAAGTAAAATATACAATGGTTATTATTATATATGAAAAGATAAAAATAAAAAGAATTGTCAGCTTAATTTATTAAAAACTATTTATTTTATGCGAAGGCTGGGGTGATCTGGCAATTCTTCCCCATCGTCAACTATAGTGCAGCCTGTTTGTTGAATAATGCAAGTAATTTAGTGTTGTATATAGGAGAAATGAAAGCAGGGTTCGTTCCAATCCTGCTACAAGTTCAGGGTGTGCTTGTTTGGTGGGAATGAGGAATAAGGAATGGGAATGGAATGAAAAACATTGCTTGGTAAGTAACTATGATTGAAGGGGTTATATTTTAATTCTTTGAAACTAAGCATTGCTCCATTCCTCTCTAAATGGAGAGGAATGGGAGTCATTTCTCTATGTATTATCATATTTTATTAATATCATCAAAATATATTTAATTGATTAAATATAAAATGTTGTTAATTAATTAATT
>JAOQMM010000006.1:16990321-17004171 GCA_027563515.1 Erythroxylum platyclados
AGGAGATTGGCAAGGGAGACCTGCTTTCTGGATATGGAAGTGGTGGAAAAGAAAAGGGATCTTGAATTAGAAACTGTAAATGGGAGCTGTTTAAAGATTGACCTGAACTAATTCATGGGAGCTCTAGTTGGAACAACGGTTGAAGCCATCGACCTACAGTCGAACGCAGAGACATCAAGATAGGCACAAGGTACGTGAGTTCAGGCAAAGGAATCATGTTTTCTGTTCCTTTCCACTTCTTGTTAGTTGTTAAAATAAAATTTCAAAATTTTACTTCTTTTAGTTTTATCAAATGTATTTTAAGGTTCTATTTTGACCCTTGAAAAGGTCATATTTAACTGTTACCTTGCTTCAGCCAAAGAACACCCCAAGAAGTTTAGAACCGGCAAGTGCTTCTCTTCTGACGCAACATGGGATTCCGCTACTTTTCTATTTTGTTCTGTTTGATCGGGAGCTGAAGTTCCTTGTTTTTCCAACAAAGAACTCTCCTTTTCCTCAGTAAACCTCAAAAAAATGCAGAGGCTTTTGTCCCTCAAACTCACCTCATCAAACCTCTCCAGAAATTTCGCACAAAATACCAACTCTCAATTTCTTCAGTCCCACCATTCTGAGTGCTTCACTTCTCTTACCAAAATAAAACATCAACGTTCTCAATGCCCCACTTTTGGCTCTTCTCTGACAAGCCCAACCCACCGTTTCTATTCATTTGTATCATCAAACAGTTCTTTTTCAAGGAAATTTCACAGCTTTCCTTCAATCCCGTTGCGTTTAAAGCTTTTTCTATCAAATTCGTCAAAAACGCATTTTGGGATCTTCAACAGAAGCGTAACAGATTGCAAAGTCGGGTTCTCTAGAGTACGGTTCCCTAGAGAGTATTCTTATGGTTCTTACGGGCGCCACTGGTAAGATTCTTAATTGTGCTTGGGGGTTTCTTTGGTGACTAAGAATCATTATAAATCGCATTTTTCACCATACTTGTTTTGGGTGGAGTAATTTTGTAGTTGACTATGGAAATATAACAGTTTTAAAAAAATCATACCAATTTGCAGAATTCCTGCTGCTAATTGTGTTTGCTTTTTGTTCGATTCCCTTTTTTTGTGTTGCGATTGTGAGTTTCTTGCCTGATACGAATCATGAGATTAATTTTAAGTCCAATGTAGCAAAGAGGGAAAAGACGCGGGGTCTGAATGATGTGAATAACAAAATGATGATTCCTTTTTGACCTGTAAACCGTCTGCTACTTTCATGACTTCCAATTTCCAAAGCTCCTCATTTGCAAATCAGAACTCGCTAATTCTAGCCTGTAACTATTGTGTAAGAAGCAATCTTTTCTCTCTCTTGTTATGAAATCATCACTTTTACATTGTTTATATGTAAGTGAATAGAAAATGAGCTAAAGCTAAATTAAGCTAATTAATTAACAGATTAACAGGAAAGAGAAGATAACTATCTGACTTACAGTAACTAACTAACGCCAATAATTAAGGTAGTGAACTTAACATTGAGCTTAGTCTTTTTGGTGTTCTTGGATGGCTTCTATTGTGCTCACCACATTTGAGGTTTCCAGTTACTTCTCAGGTTACACCCTCCCTTTATGATGTCACTGAACCATAGAAATCTTCATCCGTTTCACTGCCCATTGTTTTCCTTCATTCAAAAAGGAGGCCGCTTTGCCTAAAATTGCTTATGCCAAACCCAAGACTCCAATACAGTTGTTGAGGTTCTTTATCATAACTTCTACAAAACCTTTTGCCTCACAATTTTCTAACAAATTGCATTTCTGCTACATAGTGTCTTGTTTGGTCTTCTTGCATTTGGTTTGAATACACTGCAACGGATTGATTGAAGGCATAACTTGTATATCGACCACAATATAATCCCTTTCATTCAATGGTTTCTCTTCTGCTCATTGCAGGAGATCATGGTTTAATCAACTGAGATCTAATGATGTCGTTTTGGGACTGATCATAGCCAATGTTGCAGTTTTTTTGTTATGGCGCATAGCAGATCAAGGGTTTATGATGCGTAACTTTATGGTTGGTTCCTGAATTTTTTATTACCAGCTGATACTACATAGAAACTTTATATGCTGGAACCCCATTAAGATGCATTCTCCAATATGGACCAATACTTAAGAAACGCATTTTGGTAGTGCTACCTCCTATCGACATGATCGAGATTTGATGGTCTGGGATCCTTACTTTTATCCTGGAAGCAGAGGCTCATTATCTAGTTGCTAGTTGCCTTTACGGTAGAATATTAAAGGCTTTTAGGGTTGACAATTTGGCCTTTTTGAAATTGCATCACAATTATTTGCAGTCTTTTATTTAACTTATTTGATGTGCACTGAGCAGATATCTGTGGACAACATCAAAAGTGGACATTTTCACACGCTAATTACTTCTGCATTCAGCCATATTGATGTTGAGCACATCATATCTAACATGGTTGGACTTTACTTCTTTGGTACAAATGTATGACTTCATATCTTTGAATCTTTTGGTTAGGATGTTAATATACATGCGCTTGTGTGTGTGTGTGTGTGTTTGTAACATATATACTTAAACAAAGTTTTATATGCTTCTATATGTTACTTCAATAATCTGCTTTTGTTGACTTGGTAATTAAAATGATAACCTGATGGCAATAATTTGCATGTGGTAGAGAAACATTTTGCTTCATTATACCTTTTATTCAAAGATACAGTCTGAAATGTGCTGAAGAGATAATGAAAGAGGATACTAATTTTTCTTTGATAATCAAATTGGCCAACTTGCATGCTGTTTAGTGTTCATGTTGCCCATTGTTGAATTAAGTTAAATGCTATGGTTAGAATCATTCTTGATTTACTAAATCCAAAATAATTTTAGAATCCAATATTATTATGTATATTAACTTGTATGTACATTATTCGTCCTTTTAAATAGGGTTGCTTGTATTATGTAACGTACACACCATATGATAAGAAACATGTAGTCTTTTGGTTGTTGTGTACGTGGACACAGGCCTATTTGGTTGCCACTTAAACCTTGTAACCGTTTTTCTCTTTCTTTCCGTTGTTTTCATACTTAAACATGGTATCAGAGTAAATCTCATGAGTCAAACGCATTCTTGTGTGAGTCACTTATGTCTTTATTGAGACTTTTGTAAGTTCAAGACTTTACCAATTAGAAGTGTTGTTCATTTGGTGAATTTGTTTCCAAGTGAAATGATAATGTTATTGTTGGTTTGGTGAATCTCTTCTCAAGCAAGAAGAGTTTTGATTGTTGGTTCAATGAATATCTTCCTAGGCGAGAAGAGTTTTTTGTTATTGGTTCAGTGGCTCTCTTCCTGAGTGAGAAGACTGTTGTTGGCTTGGTGAATTTGTTCTCAAGTGAGAAAATTTTGATATTATTTTTTTCTTTTTATTTATAACAAGTTGAAGCATTTATACTCCAACTTGAGGAGTGTTAGAATATTAGAGATTATAATTATTCTTGATTTACTATTAATTTTAGAATATGATATTATATTGTAAATAAAAAAATACTATTACTTAATATAAAATGTCATTCCTCCTTATAAATTGGTCTTCTTGTATTATGTAACATGCATATATATTAATAAGAGACATGTAGCCTTATGGTTGTTATGTCCGTGGACGTAGGTATTTGTGGTCAATCTTGTGAATCCGTTGTCTAATTTTCTCTCCTGTATTCTTTCTTTATTTTTATATTTAAACAGTTAAGCTTGGTAGTGCCCTATTCCATTATAAGTTGAGATGTGTCATGGTTAGAAATATTGGCTCTGATGTAGCTTGTTTCGTAGGTAGATCTACATGCAACAATATGTATTCTTTACAAGATTTTGCTGAGAAATGAATATTTACATGTGATAGCTCCTTTATGTTTTGAAAATGATCCTAAATTTATTGTGAAATTCCTTGTGAAGTTTTGAAGTAGGTAAGTGTCTTAATAAAATGTTAGATGTTCATATCATCCTGTAATGTCTCCTTTATTTATTCCTCATCTCCAAACAAAGCTCCGGACTTATGTATCTGCAAAAAATAAGTATACTGCATAATTTAGAGAAACATTATTTCTAGTCTTGCAGTTGGATATTGATTGCACTTGAACAATGCATTCTGAATGTTCTTGGAAGTTATGCTACTTCACTAGCTTTCTAGTTTAGTGGATGTCTTTGTGAAGTTGATTCAACTTTGTATAAAGCACAACCATCTAACTTTATTTCTGCTCAATCATCCGATAGAATGAATGAATGAATGACTGAAAAGGATTAGGTTTTCCTGTTATAGAAGGTTTTTACAGCGATATTTTCTAGATCCTGCTGATTGATACTTGTCTTTTCCAAATTTTTCTGTGAATTACATGCACTTCCTAAGAGACATGAAGTTGATATAGTTTCACCTATATTCTCATATATGTGGTGTGTGCCTGTGAATTATCTACCGTTCATTGGTCTTATGGTTTCCAGTGGCCGATTACATGTGGTGTTTCTGCAGATTGCAAGAAATTTTGGACCTGAATATTTACTGAAATTGTATCTAGCGGGAGCAATTGGTGGTTCAGTGTTCTATTTGGTGCACCATGCCTTCATGGCAGCATCATCAAAGGTATAAGGGTATCATATCCGATGCACGTTGCTTGAATTATTCATTTGTGTATGCCATATAAGTCCTAGAAATTTTCTAATGGAGTTTAAACTCAAACTTGATTCTTTGTTCACATTTTGCTATTTACAGGGACAAGGAATGTGGACTAGAGACCCCTCAAGGACTCCAGGATTGGTATATCTGTGACAGATCTTTTACATTAAGCTAATTTTCCTTTGAAGTTTTTCTTTTCCATTCACCTCCATACAGCAATTCAAACCATGAATTCTGAGTTCTATCTTTGATCTGTTTTTGATAATGGAAGACAAGAAATTGATAGCAAATTTGAACCGGGTTCGTGATATTGTACGTAATCATAATAGTTTTAATGCGAAACCCCATATGGTCTTTGAAATTGTTCAAGTTTTTCCTGCAATGGGATGTATGAAGGGTTAGTGTTGTTATATCTGACTTGAAATCATTTGCTAACACGTGTTGTTTAGGGAGCTAGTGGGGCTGTCAATGCTATCATGTTGCTTGATATATTCTTGAATCCAGGAGCTACTTTGTACTTCGACTTTATCATACCTGTTCCTGCAATGTTATTGGTAAAGCTCTTATAACCAATTAATGATTATTATTTGTGTCCAGTCTGATATGGTTACATTACTACCTTTTCTGGTATTTTAGGGGATCTTTTTAATTGGAAAGGATATCTTGAGGATAATAGAGGTCTGTGTTTTCTCCTTGAGCTTTTAAATCTTCCTTTCGAAACTAGTTTGCTTTGCCCTCTGTGGTTAAAATGACTCCCACTTAAGCAACCTGTATGTTGCCGTTATTGGTATGAATTTCTATTGCAGGGAAATAGTAACATCTCAGGATCTGCGCATTTGGGGGGTGCTGCAGTTGCTGCCATAGCATGGAAACAAATCAGGAAGGGACGTTTCTGAGTTCTCAACTGAACTGGTTAACCTTATTGATAGTTATTGATATGAACTTCTCTTGAAATGAGATTCACTGAGGCAGAGGATGTTCAACCAATTAGGCTTGTGGCAAAACTATAGGTTGACCGTTGATTAGTAGTTATGGTGTATTGAATATTACTTTCATTGTTCTTAATCAGGTCGTCTGTCTCTGTCCTGTACTTCATAACCGTTAGTATACATGCATTGGTGGGAGGTAATGGAGAGTTCTTAAGACTCGAATTTGTGCAAGAAAGCAATGATTTTTTCCTGTTCTCAAATAATTTTTTGTAAAGCAAACACTTTTTGAAGCTTGTGTCTGCTATGTTTTGCTCAAAAGTCGCAAAGAAAAGTAGCTTCTTCATCTATAATTACAACTAGCCAGTAACCAGGAATTACTTGAGAGAAAGGCATGGAATCTTGTCAGAGGTACGATTCAACCAATTAAAATTTAGCTTATTTTCAGATGCCTTCATTAATAGAGACATAGCAGCTGTCTCTATCTCTATCTCCAAGTGCTTGGAAAATATCAAGTTGATTAGATCGCACTCAAGACTCACTTTCCTAAAAGATTGGGCATGTGATGTCCTTTGCAAACGAAGTATTTATTCCTTCCATCTAGAGCACAGGGACCTTATTGGGTCAGCGAAACTTTTAATGAAGACCCTTTTAAGCAAAAACTTTAAAACAATCTCCAAAAATGGTTTGCAGTGGAGCATGAAGCCTACTGGTGCTAGCCACCCGTAGCCTTTAGGCTTAATTCCATGGTTTGAGTTTCCATGTCAAGCCAACACAATTCAACACACTTTGATACCTAATATTACTTACTGCTACTCTTTGCACTGTCTTCACTCTTCATATCAAACTGAAAGGTCCGTAAAGACGAGAGTTATTAATATATTTTATTTTTTAATACCTGATCTGACGTGGACATCAGACAAGACCATTAGTCATGTGCCACGAGTTCACCTGGTCCCCCCGTCCGTTCTACTTCTGCCCATCAGATACATCAGAATGTGAGTGTTCTGTCTCATCAACGCATCACTTCTCCTAATCTCTTCATAAGGTCTCTCTCTCTAATTAACAGTATGTCAGTAGCACGTTTGTTTAGGCCCTTTCCTTCTCTTTTTGCATGGAGCTTATATTATGAACAGAAAATCTAGAACCAAAACTCCCCAGAAAGCCCATAGCTTTTTCTTTTGATTCCATTGCCTTTCCCAGACAAAACCTCACTTTCTCACCCAGTAAAAACTATTCCAGAAAATGAGATGGGAAAGGTTCCATCCTTATCAGGATATAAATTGGCCGGGAAAAAGGTGGGGACACACTTGCAATTCCATTAAAGGAGGGAGATTTCTATATGTTTTTGGTGGCTATGGCCAAGATAACTGCCAGACCAACCAAGTTCATGTTTTTGACACTGGTGGGTCATCGCTTTTGTTACTCTTTAGTTACTCTGTATATGCATTATGGGTAATGTCTCTTCTTGGATAAAGTTTTTATTTCTTTTCTCTGGAATGCTCTGTTTTAATGTTGTGATGAGTAAGGTGGTATTGATATACATTCCTAGGGTTCTTGTGGATTTTTATTGTGTGTCATACTACGAGATATTTCTTTCGGTTGATTAGATTTGGCTCTGAAGTAAAACTCAGATGTCTGCCCCTTCTCTTCGTTTTTGCTTTGGTTATATGTTTCTGGCCTGTATGTATCCTTCAGCTTGTTTCTTGACAGATTCATTCTATGGGATTCACCATTGGGAATTTGGTTGACTATTTAAGTTGCGGCATTAATGCTTCATTTGGCTTCTTGTTCATTATTCAATTATAGCATTTATGGTACACTGTGGAGCTGAAAGTATTTGCATGAGGTTGTTTTTTTCCTTTTATTTCTCACTTTCCTCCACAGACATTTTTTTGTTCGCTCTGCTCTGTGCCTATTGTTCTACCCGAATGGCTTGAAATTTGGTTCACGATTTCTTTTTCCAGTGGCAATGAATATATGTGTACAGTACACTGCTTTTTTGGTTTTTCAATTCCGCCTATAAATTTTAGTATATTGCTCTTATTAAATTTCGTAGCATTAGCTGCTTATGACATTTTTCATCTCTTACTCGAGGAGTTCATAGTTATCCTAGCAAAAAATTCTCCACGTGGAATTGATTGCCCGGAATCTTCATATGAAGTTTTGGTTTATGTTCGTATGCTGGGTTGACTTGCAGCTAAGCAGGTTTGGAGCCAGCCACTCATAAATGGTACGCCGCCTACGCCAAGGGACAGTCACAGTTGTACAACTATTGGAGACAATCTGTTTGTGTTTGGGGGTACTGATGGGAGAAACCCTCTCAAGGATCTGCATATATTGGATACCTGTGAGGAACCATTAATTTCTCCTTTGACATTGACTTTATGGACGTTTTAATAGTGTAGAATCCTAATATCTCTTATTGATGCCAGCAACTCCAAGGAGTTATGTCGAATTATCTTGTTTACATCTTCATTTGTCTTATGTTATTTTAGCATCGCATACATGGATATACCCAACTGTAAGAGGCGATGGACCAGAGGCACGGGAGGGTCATAGTGCAGCCCTTGTTGGTAAACGTCTCTTCATATTTGGAGGCTGTGGGAAATCATCGGACAATAACGTTGAAGTGTATTACAACGACCTTTACATATTGAATACTGGTAACTTCATCTATGACATTCAAAACTTCAAATATATGCCTCATAATTGCTTAACTTTCTGGGCATAATCGACTGTGATTGTTCTGACCTTGCATTATCATACAGTGCAGTGCCTATATTTCAAAACTTCACCTGCCTGTTTGATACTTGCTTAATTTCTAGCCATAACTGGCTGCGGTTATTGTTACTTTGCAGTACCTTGTGGTGTGCACCTCAAAACTTTATCTGCATATTTGATAGTTGCTAAACTTTCTCGCCATAATCAGTTGTGATCATTCTGGTCTCACATTAGTATGTAGGGTCCCAAACCTGTGCACAGAGCCCTCCACCCAAACCTTCCTTACTTTATTGAAATTTGTTGTAAGGGATGTCACTCCATTATTGCTGTTTATGGTTTTTAATTTGTCTGTTGCACTAGCTGTTGGCTTTTGGAACAAAATAAATATTTAAAGTGCATTTATTTTTTCCCTTGTTTTTTCTTCTGTAGAGACATTTGTATGGAAACATGCAACAACATCAGGCACCCCACCTTCTGCACGTGATAGCCATAGTTGCTCATCTTGGAAGAATAAAGTCATTGTGATCGGTGGTGAAAATGAAAATGACTATTATATGTCTGATGTGCACGTTTTAGATGCAGGTCTGTTCAATCTTATATCATCAGTATGAACACTGTGTTGCTTCAGATATACTCACATGCACAAATCATACACGTGCACTTTACAGATCCACTTCCTGTCAATTGCATGCAACCATACTGAATGGTTCAATGCAAGTAAAAGAGTGAGTTTGTTCACAAGAAGGATTTATGTCTGCGTATGCTATCTCATTTACCAATTTTGTATTGGAGTTTCTTCTATTTAAACTATTTTTCCTTGGTTGTTATTAGAAACTCTTGTTTGGAAGGAGCTGAGCACATCTGGTCAAAACTTGACACCTCGAGCTGGCCATGCTACTATTCCTTTTGGAAAGAATTTATTTGTTTTTGGGGGATTTTCAGATGCACAAAATTTGTATGACGATCTATATATGCTTGATGTAGGTACGTATCCGTAGACTTGCCAAATTATTTTAAAGGCAATCCAAAAAGTTCACGGAGTTCTTTCTTCTCATTCAAAAAACAGAAATTATTTCATTTTATAGACTGTAAGCGTCATTAACTAATATATGCCATATTAGAATCTTTGACAGCTTGTAAATTTGTTAAAATATGTGAAATGCTGTTCAATAGGACCATATTTTGTCAATTCAATTGTTCACGTAGTTCTCTCTTCTCATTCAAAAAACAGAAACAATTTCATTTCATAGACTGTAAGCCTTATTGACTAATATATGTGGTATTAGAATCTTTAAAAGCTTTTAGGTATTGTTAAAATATGTGAAATGATGTCCAATAGGATTATATTTTGTCAATTCATTTATTTGGATTGTCATCCTCTAAATTATACCATACTTGATAAGCTTATCAGTTCTTTCTAACAGAGCATAGTTTAGTGAACTTAATTCCTTTAGCTGATGCCATAGGCTCCAATTTTCGTTTTATCTTTCCTAAAATATCTCTTAGCATTGCATGTCTTTTCATTTAATTGGTATACACATTAAATATCCTTTGGATGGATTCCTTTAAGCTCCAACTGTTTCATGGCTGCAGCGTCAGCGCGTTTTAGTGAATCCAAAGGCAGGATCTACACATAACTAATATTCAAGGACTTGAAAACTAGCTATTAATATTTATTATGCTAAGTAAAAAATTAACAGCTTACAAGGTGAAGAACAAAAATACAAGTTCGGTGGTACGTAGTATCCTCAAAAGTGATAAAAATTAAGTAATTGTAGAGAACATGTTTTTTTACAAGTAAAAGAGAGTTTATAGTTTCTAGTAATTAGAGATATGGATAAATTGTTATTAGAATCAATTTAACACTCTCATATTAAAAGGTGTATACTAATTAAAAGAGTTCGATTTGATTCTTTCACTCTATGAAATATACCAAACTTAAAGAATAAATAACAAATAATGAACATAGTTCAATTCATTTAATTTCATTTCATTTCTACACTGGAATCCATGCGAAATAGGCTATGAATCCATAAACAGTTGGATTCAAATTTTTCTATAATGAGAAAATGTTTTTGTGAGACTTGTGGGACATGCTGTATATGTTGTCATTGGGAATATGTTAAGCTGCCTTTGTCTATGATTTCTATATCATTCGTTAATCACAGTTTTAAATTACTAAATTTCATTTTGACCGGCTTTTCTAAAATTTCATTAATTGCAGAGAGTGGCGTGTGGACCAAGGTGATGACTACAGGAGATGGGCCTTCTGCGAGGTTTTCTATGGCTGGAGACTCTTTGGATCCTTTAAAAGAGGGCATACTTATGTTCATCGGTGGTTGCAATAAGAGTCTTGAGGCACTGGATGATATTTACTACCTTCAAACAGGTCCAATACTTTTGAACTTACTTTCCTGCGTGCTTCTGAGTTATGAATCGCTTGTTTCTATATACATTTGGAATGAAACTTGATATTTGTATTGTTCTGATGATATGGTACGTTCCCTGTTACAGGAATGAATAGTTTATGTGACGAACGGCCGATTGAAAAGTTATCCTTGAGGAAACAGTTGAAACTGAAATGCCAAGAACAGAATCTTTACTCCACTATACATGATAAAGCTTTGGTTACAATTGATACAATGCCAAATTATGCCCAACCAGGTAAATAAAAATGGATATAATACTATGTACACCATATTCTTTAGCAGTCAAATTTAGCTGGTGATTTTCATATATCTGAACTGACCATTTGCACATTCTCATGCCATTACATGATAACAATAAACTCTAGAGTCACGGGTGTTGTGCTGAAGCTGACATTAGCTATTGCAATATGTATCTGTAGCCTGTTTTATATTCAGAATTCTTCTTTATTTAATATGTCAAAATGCTTTTAGTTATTGATCCTCGTTTGACATAGTATTCACCTGTTGTTGTGTTGCTCTACAGTCATTTTCACCTATGAGATGGACCCTGGTATTGCTATTGTTCGTGTCAATTATGTTGAGTCAAACATGATTTTACCAGGCTTGAATGTGGAGAAAAGGTAGAAATAGGAGGGTGTGAATTGAGGGTTGACAATGGTCCTGCCCAAAGCCAATGGGAAAAGCCCAAGTTGACTGGGATTTGGGATGGGCTTGGGCCTAAATTTAACATTTTGGGCTTTAAGCTCGGGAGGCTCGGAAAAAGCCTGAAATCCGATTGGGCTTTGAACATTTTGGTTCAACCTGAAGTGGCTCAGACCTATTTTAAAACTTTAGGGCTGGGTCTGAGCCATTTCCAACCCTAATGATGTGTATGTTAGAAGAGTTATTGTTTACTGATTTAGAGGGGTAGCTTTTAGTTTGGTACGTGTGTACGCAAATTTAGATGCTAGGAGATCTGATAAATTCCTTTGCTTGGTGTGCAGGCATTTTGGTCCTTGTGTGATAAATTGCTTTCCTAAATTTTATTTGAATTTATAATGTGCTAGATAAAGTATGAAAACAATACCCTACCCAAGTTTGCAAAGGAGCTGTTTCTCTCAGATGAGATGGGTATCATGGCATCAGATAAGAAAATATTATACTGCAGTTATAGATTTTTAATTTCAATACTCCAGCAGAGGAGCTAATATATAGTTTTCTATTTTTGTTTTGATGAAAAGGTTCTTGGCCATTCAAAATTGAAGACATTTTTTAAAAAAATATTCAATTACTTTCCTTTTGATCTATATTCTATTTGAGCAATGTTCCTAAGAACGGTAGTGCTTTCTTTGCAGGTGGTGAACATTTCGGATTGAATCAAGTGCTTTGTCAAGGGAAGAAGACATTTCAAGCCAAAGTTACTGAAAGCTTCCCTCATGGATATAGTATTGAAACAACCATTGATGGGAGGTCACTACGTGGAATATTATTTGTTAACAAGCCAAGCTCCCGGCATACAAGTGATCATGGAAGCACAAGGTGTGGATATGGTAGTTCTTGTTGTTCATTGGCAATCATCAATTTCTGGTGTACTTTCCTTGTTTTTTTTATTTCAGTATTGGTGGATGTCCTTATCATGATATGCACATATCAGAAAAAGGACTGGGGAAGAAGTTGGTATTTTGCTGAATGGTGACCACAATAACAAATCAAAGTTTCCTAGAAGAATTGAGGAGGATGCCGCTGATCATGTGCAACAAGATAGCCATGGCCTCCATGTGACAGATTCTACATTACATGAGCCCAAGACGGAGGCTGATACTGCTCGTGGTTCAAAAAGTGTAGCGTCCAATGTTTCTATTTCTCTTGAGGTTGAAGCCCTTTTTCCTTCTGTACTATTTTGCTATAAATATACTGTCGTGTCCTGGATGTTGGGGGTAGTCCAGTGCAAATTACTGATTAATATTTTATTTGCTACATACAGGTAACTGAAAACCAAGAATCATCAGTGACTCCTCTGAATCTAAATGTAGTGATAAGTGATGCACCAAACTCTGATGCAGAGTTGCAGAGTCTTTCTACAGCTCATGATTCTATTGCATTATCTCTAAATCAAGGTAGGCAAGGTTTTAATTGCTATTTACACAGAATGATCATCTTTGGGTGAATTTATGATTAATAGAGGTGTTAAATTGACAGATGGAAGGAATGCGACTGAAGTGCTTAATGATCCAAGCCAATCAATTGATTTCGTACGAACCAAACCACCTGCTTCTGTACATTTGTGACTTGAAGGTGGTGGGTCATACAGATGCTTTTGACTCATGATGCACAAGATCTAGTCTCTAACCCATCTGATGTATCATTGGATTGAACATTTGTTGTTTAGTCAGTAGTTACTTCTTCTGATGCAATAGCTATAGCTACCCAAACTATTGTTGCTAAATGCCATTTATTTGGTTTTTATTTTTATTTTTATAGACATTAAGCATTTGATGCTGTAATCACTCACCAGCTTCTGCAAAAACACACTGTTATTATGAAACTCAAGTAGGCTTGGAAAATAGTGGCTTTTTGAGCCTATAGTTACTTATTTCTCTTTTGTTTCAATTAAAATTAAAAACTAAGACTTTTGGAGGTTCAGATCACTTGTTTTTATGAGTTCCATTTATTGAATGGATGGATACTTATAAAATAGGATAAGAATAAAATAAGATAGGAACAAGATAATAACGGAATAAGTAACTTTTGGACAGGACTGAAAAAAGAGTTACATAAATAAAACATTAATTGCATTAATTAAATTAAAAGATCAACCTGTTTTTTTTTTTTTAAGCAATTTGTCTATATTTTTTTTAATTTTTCTGAAAAGCTCTTCTAACTCTGTTGCCGCGTTCTCCTCCAATATAATTTCTTGAATTAATTAATATTATTTATTTATCTTAAATAATAGCATTCGAGAGAGAGGGAGCGCGTAGCTTCAATCAACGTTAACGTAAAAGTTAAAACATTTAACCTCTAGCTGCCTGCCGACCGCCTCCTCCACGCTATCTATTGCTATTGGGTAAAACCACCAAATTCAAGAACACACCAACCCCCTCTTCTTGCTTACATTCGAAGTCCTAAACCCCTCACTTTTGCTTGCCC
>JAOQMM010000006.1:17020203-17033174 GCA_027563515.1 Erythroxylum platyclados
TTTATGAACTGTGAACTCAAAGAAAGCGTGTCTATCATAATTGTAATAAAAAAAGGCAAAAGCTAAGTAGTGGATGCTAAATGCAACACATTTTTATAATAAAAATGACAAGAAAAAGTGATAACTTTATAGTGCAAAAATGAAAAAGGTCTGATATATAAACACTAGAAGTGAGCTCCTAATGCTTTCTGAGTAGATAATTATACATTTTTAAAGTCTATTTAGAAACTAAAAAGTGGAGTAGATAGTTAGCTCAATAGTGAGCAAAAATAATTGTCTCTCCATTGCCCACATCAAAATAATATAAAATCAATATAAGCATAATTTATTAGATCTAAGAGTCAAAGTTTAGTAATATAATTAGCCGAGGTGGTATGCATGTGAATTTCTTCATAGCAAAGATACTGGTTTCAACTTTACAAAGATGAATCATAAAATCCAAAAGCAAATGCTCATCATTACTATTAATTCTTGATTTATCCCATTGTTAGAAAAAATGTTTATTAGGTAATGCAATGGCTAGCCATACAATTGTTCATTAGATTTGCCAAATCCTACCTAGGAAATAAATGGAATAATAGAATCATGTTATGTTAGCATTGGGATAGCTCTCATATATTTTTGATACATTTATATCCTTGTAATTAGGAAATTTGAAAAGTAAAGCACATTTTCATGTATAATAGGAACAAAAATATAAGATATCCATACATTTATGATATAAATATATAATAAAATTTCATAAAAAGGCTACCAAATTGAGGTAGACAATGAGTATTTCAAATAAATCTAACTAGAAATTAACAAATTGACAATACAATAAATTCCTCAATGTTATAATAAGAAAAACATTGTTTTGAGAAATAATAAATTTGAATATAACTTAGATTTAATCAAAGTAATAGTCATTACTGTCTGATGTCAATTCTTTAGCAAATGTGTCATCTAAACCAATTTTGGAAGACATGATGATCACAAACCAACTTCTATTGTTTGTTTTGGGTGTCTTTAAATTTGACAACTACATTTTTAGTATTTCAAAATTTAGAGTTTCCATGTTAGTTGCCTATATAATACCATAACGGATTAGTAACAATGTACTTAAATTAAATGACAAATGGTTTTTCAAAAACTAAGGTGGTATTTTTTTTATACATAGTTATGGTTTTAGATGTAATCAGTATTGGTATAATTTGTATAAATGCTTAGTCTTTGTAATAAGAGCATGATTGACCATATGGGCATATATTTCATCATGTCCTAAATTGCCTATAATAGACACAGTTCGGTGCACAAGTGTTTATTAAACCATGTCTTTCATATTGTACCTTTATAAGTTTTAACGTTAACATAATTAACCATAGGCATGTGTTTAACTATGTCTAACTAAACCTTTCATGGACACGCTTTGGTATGTGTAACAATCCATGTCCTTCATCGTTTGCCTTTAGATAAGTTAATGTATTACTTATCTATAATGAATCAAGGTATTTTATGTAAATCATACAATTAGTATTAGATGTATATAGTTATAGTATGATCGGTATACTTTGTAGTCATAAATATTTTCTTATAATAAATAGAAACTTTAATTGTTTTCTCAATCAACTATAAAAGTGGATGATCTCCAATTTTTCAATCATCCATATAATATTTGGTAAAACTATTTATTAAATAATAATTACTAACACTATTTGACTATTCTATGTACCTACAGGGAATTAATTCAATTAGTGCTTCAGACAAATCGCTAAAATTCATATCACTTATTAGTTTCATAATTTCCTTTGATAAACTAAGACCTTTCCCACTTCCCTTCTCTTATGCTTTTTCAAGAAAGTTAGGACCACTTAAACTTATGTGTAGACATGGTATGATGGATTATTCTACACACCAATTAATAGATCTCTATATGAGGGAATAAACATTCTGTAAAGTGCTTCATATTTACTCATGGAACTAGTAAAATGCTGCTAACTAGTAAAAATAATACCTTGAATCATTTTATTCATTAAAATAACATACAATGTCAGATCTATATAGGCACTATTTGATATTGATCCAATTATTCCTTCAATTCATACAATTTTGTTGTACTAGTGTTCGAATTAAAATTGGGTTCCTCAGCCATAAAACCAATTCAATTCAAGGAAAAATAGTAACTTTTCAATTAGTACAAATGTATTCCACGAGATGAGCATAATATAAAAGCATAACATTTACAAGACCCTGAAAATTAATTCCTTTTAGAACAATGTACATATATTTATTGACATTAATATACATAATATTGATTAATAATTTAGAAATTAACAAAGGAGAATCAATCAGATAAACTAACAATTTGATAAAAAGTGTCATATAAACATGTCGTCTAACAAGTTAAAATAGAACTGAATTTTATAATAAACAAATTGTCAAAATTTTAAAATTATAACGACTTGATGATGCATCAGAGAGATAGTTTTAGATGATGATTTTCACAAAAAGACAAAAACAAAACTCATTTCATCAATGTTGTGTGTAAAATGTGTTTCCAAAGGCATATAAATGATCATCGAACATAACTAAAACAACGACTTGTTTATCCATTTACCAAAACTGTGAATGTAAACTAATATTGGTTCAATAATATCTAAGACAAAATAGATTCATTATTTTTCATTTTTGATTATATTCAACTCTCTTCATTTTATTGCAGAAAAATTTTTAAAATTATATTCGAACACGATTAACAAAAGATAATATTTTATCTTTTCCTAAATCATTAAAGATAATTGACATTTATCTTTTCAAAAATTTCATTGATTGTGAACATTCAAGAATAAGAATTTTGATCTTAATCATACTTCCATTATATTAATAACTCTAATACCAATGTTGAAATTCAAATGCAAATAAAATGATAGAATTAAAAAACACTTCCATTATTGATACTTAATAAAAAATTATACATATGAATTTTTGTCTTATAAAAAAATTAATAGAATTCAGTTCTTGGAGAGTCCTTTATAAAGCTGTTATCTTTTTACGACTTAGCCTTCTTATGTTAAAAAAAAGAATACTATATGTGAAAAGTTACACAAAATCATTCGAGTGCCATTAGTTCAATATTTAAGATAGATATCACTCATGGGTGTAATCTTTCCAACTTCCAAAATTTTTTTCACTCCTCAATTTTAATAAATATGGTAGAGAAACTCAATACACAATGATAGGTACAAGCTCATATATTCAAAATGTAATGTTCTTATATGAATACAGTTTGTTACATGCTTTTGTGGCTAAAGGTGTCCTTTATTTTTTTTCCTTAAAGACATCGTTATATACTTAACTTGTATAATCAAATGTGGTTTAGCCTAAAACAAATCATGTTGTTAACATAGGGATAAACAAACTTGTTTTTATAATTATGTAAGGATTTTTATACCAAAATGCTTATGTATATAACCTTGTTGGATGCTTATGCTGTCATTAATTATGGATTCATTTGTTTGATTTAATATAATACCATATACAATTTGAAGCATCCATAAACTAGACATAATAAATAAAGTTAAACCTATTAACATATGCATAAAATGATTACAAAGACTAAAATTAAAGGTGCTTGACCATACAAGCATGTACTTAACCATGTTTAAGAATAGCTATAAAGGACATGGTTTTATACATGGGAGTGTATCATTTTGTGTCCTTCAAAATGATTCTTTAGAAATTTTGACATGAACATGATTGAATACATGACCATATAGTTTACTATGTCCACGAATATAATAATGTACATAGTTTTGTATATAGGTGTGTGTCAATATGTGTCCTTCACATTGTCCTTTAAAAAATTCAAACATGAACATAATTGGAGACAATGGATATATTAACCATGTCCATGAATATCTAAAAATGATATGATCTATTTCACAAGAGTGCACCATTATATGTCGTTCGTAATAACCTTTCAAAAATTCAAATGTGAACATGATTTACCATACAATCATGTGGTTAATCATTTTTAGATATATAAATATTAAACATGTGGTTTTGTACATGATTGTGTGCGCAATTTGTGTCCTTCATATACTCCATTAAAAAAATTCTAACATGAACATGATTAACAATTTGACTGTGTAGTTACTATGTCTAATAAAACCTTTAACAGATATGGTTTGGTATACAAGCATATGCCAATTCGTGTTCTTCATATTATCCTTTCAAAAATTCTAACATGCATATGGTTTACCATATGAGCTTGTATTTAACTTTGTCTAATAAAACCTTTAACATGTCTAGCAATTCTTCTAATAAACACAACTTCAAATACAAACATAGACCAATCATGTTCTTTACATTTTTCTTTAAATAAGTGAATATGTTGCTAATTTGTAAATGAATGATATTTTTTTTTGTCAATATGCATAGTAAGAGATGTATATAATCATAAAATATGGGGGAATTTTACTTGGTATTATTTATACTCAATCATGATATTCCCATATTTAAAGTATACATGTTTCCTTTCTATAACGAATGATGGTATTTTTTAAGCTTAGGCATGATATTAGATGTCAATTTTCTATTATACTTTATAATAAATCTTGGTATAATTTACATTTAGGCATAGTATTCTTTACACTCAACCATGGTATTCCTATTTTAAAATATACGTATTACTTATTTGCAATGAATGGTGGTATGAGTTTTTATATATAAGCATGATATTAGATGTATAGTGTCCTAGTATCGTTTGTATTGGGACATAGTTTTCTTTATACTCAGTCATGGCATTCCAATTTTAAAGTATATGTGTTACTTATCTATAATGAATGATTGAATTTTTTGTATAAAGGTTTGGTATTATATATATAATGTTCTAATATATTTTGTATTGAGCCATAGTATTCTTTGCACTCAATCATAGTATTATCATTTTTAAAGGGTAGGTGTTATTTATCTATAATGAATGATGTTATGTGTTTTTGTATATAGGTTTGATATGGGATGTATAGTGTTGTAATATATTTTATATTAAAGAATGGTATTCTTTGTATTCATTTATGATATTCCCATTTTAAATTGTAGCTAGTACTTATTTTTAATGATAATAGTATTTTTTGTACATAAAGTTGATATTATATGTATTGTGTCTTCGTGTATTTTGTATTGAATAAGTTATTACTTATTTCAAATGAGTGATGGTATTTTTTGTACATAATTGTTATCTAGAATATAATAAGGCACGATAATACTTGGGATAATTTCTAGTTGGATATTCATATACCAATATATATATATATAGTACACACTAAATAGACGTGTTGCAAAATTATTGAGCAATTGAATAGGGACAATCTTCTCCCTTATTCTTCTTTTTAAACTTTTCTTCTCTCCTCAATATGTAAGCTTTCACTGTAAACAAATACCAGTCAAGTTAGGTCATTATTAATCACTGCATCTATTTTACATTTTACAACAAAATTCTTTTCATATAGGACTTTCTGATAATTATAATACCTGATTATAATAAAAAAATTTCAAAATGCACCTTACTCGATTCACAATACTCCTCCCAAAAAAAATAAAATAATAGTGTAGAAATAATTTCTTGATATCTCATTGACGTATTTTCTTATTAAATAATATATAAATAGTAGCTCATTATTAATGACAATATCAAAGTATATAAACAAATCCTTGCAAACTTCGTATCTTAGTTGATAATTAGATAATAAGAGTATATTTTCATATATTTATACTTTTTAATTAGAAAATAAAACAATAATATATTCAGTTAAACATAAACTGAATAATACTTTTCAGCAAAAAAAGACCAAAAAAAAAAAGATTTATGTGTACTGCCAATCAACTGCAAATTAACTAAGATGTTAACCCATTCATCTTTTCAGTGTTTTGGGATTTTACTTCCTAATAGTAGAGGGGCTGAAATAATTCTCCGTAACAACATTAAACTTTTTGGATTCACTATATTAATCTCATCCATATCTTTAATTGCAAGTAAGAACATTGGAGTGGATTAAGGATCATGGCCTACCTGTTGGAGAAGTACAAGGATTATGTATGTGGACTCTTAATGGACATGTTCTTTCGTTCTTTTCTCTCGGCCTCTTTGGATTATAATTTTTTAATATTCTTCATAATTACACTTTTTACATTATCTTTTCTGACTATATCATGAACTTGCATTCCAAAGATTTGATTGCAAATTTAATTTTTTTGTCATTTCCCATTTTCTAATTACTTTAGGACTTAATGAGGGAAAAAATATGAAAAGGTCATATTCATACAATATTCTGAGGGGCTATCATAAGTGTGTTATGTTCGAGTGAAGATCCTCTATCTAATTTTACTTTGCCCGTCGATTTGGGTATTGAACAGAATTTAACAGCCTCTAAACTTATGTCTAATAGTCAAAACACCATCGTTTTAAACATCAAATAAAATTGGACAGAATAAAATTAGACAAAGAATCTGATTACTAGTAATGGTCACATGTTATACAAGTAAGCAACCAATAGTTTTCATGGCAGTGATTGGTGCTTCTTACCTTGACATTATCAGCATGGAGTCCACAGGTTTTATATCTGGACCATTCAAGACAAGTACGAGTACAAGCACTCGGTTTCTCAGTTAAAACTTTGCTCCTCAGACAACACACTCCTTTTACTCCCTTAGCTTTGTACTGTTTAATGTAAACGGTTTAGTATGACTTGAGTTAGGATTGATCTCAATCTCAGGGAAATTACTTTATATGAGCCAATTTAGTGCATAGTTGGAAAGCTTGTCGGTTGAAGACAATTGACCTTGGTAGGCCAGTAGTGATTGCTTGTTCTTTATTCAATCTCCCGCATTTCTGCATAATTGGACCACCAGATTCCAGTAGGTCCACCATTTCCACATTTTACAACTGAACTTATTATTCCATATCCTTGAATTGTCCATGTTGTATAAATCCTTTCGGGCAATTGACACATCAAGAGCCTTCTAAGAGCCTTTACATAAATGTTAGGCTCTTTTTTTCCATCGACTATAAGGTGAGTTATAAGATTTTGCTTTCTTTAAGGAAGAATCTTCCCACCTACTTGAATATTATAATATAATATCAAGAATGACTAACTATGAAGCTACTTCGTTAACCTCGATATTAGATTCTTTAATAGTACATATGTTCTTAACAAAGTGCTACTTCTACATAATGTTAGGAGGATTAATTATATATGTAGTTCAACTTAGGGATAATTACCAAAAAAATCCAAATTTTTGTTAATTTTTTAATTATAGCCCGAATTTTAAAAAGCAGCAATAAAATGATTAAATTTTCAATTTTTTTCAATTCTAACTCGAACTTCAAAAGGTAGCAATAAAATTTTCATATTTTCAAATTTTTTCAATTCTAGCCTAATGTTAATGTTTTCGTTAAGTTTGCTGACGTGATTTGCTACGTGTTTCAGAAACCTTATCTATAAATACATGTTAGCCAAAATTAACACAACAAATAAATATTAATGAAGCAACATCGTTTAATCACATAATTAAAACGACGTCATTGTTTAAAATGACCTAAATTAGATTACGTAACCCCAACGACCTTATACTTTGATTTCAATTTTTTCCTTTATTTTCAGTTTGTTCTCTCAACATCCTCACCCTTCAATTTTTAGATTATGCAGCCCCGACGTCCTCACACTAAGGGAATCAAGAGAATAAACTAAAAACGAAGAGCTTACTGGTGCAGTATGTTGTAATGTGAGAGTAGTTTGGGCGTTAGAAGAATAAACAGAAAACAAAGAGCTGAGGGCATCAGAAGAACAACAGATAACGTTAGGTTAGAATGAAAGAAAATTGAAAGTTTAAACATTTTATTGCCTTTTTTGAAAGTTTGAGCTATAATTGAAAAAAATTAAAAGTTTAGATATTTTATTTCTACTTTTCAAAGTTCGGACTATAATTAAAAAATTAACGAAAATTTAAACTTTTTTTAATAATTAACCCATTTGTTTATCACAAAAGACAAGTCCGGCCGAGTAACAGTCGCATATTGTAAACTTCCGCAAAGTTGTCTATATTTCATTAATTGCATCATCCGAAGGTAATGGAGTCCCCAAATTTTTTGACAATGTTGGATCAGTCACCATTGGAGTGCTGCATGGTTTGGGAATAGACACGCCAGCCGTTTTTAGAATATCCACAATATAAGATTGTTGAGAGAAAATCAATTATTTGGAGTGTCAGATGGCCTCTATGCCTACGAAGTAACGTAAATCCCTAAGATTACGCAAAGAAAATTCAGCTGCTTCTTTTTTTATTAGTGATTGCACATGCATGAATTGTACCATGTCAATATTACATCATCTAAATATACAAACTGATATCAAAACTTAAAATACATGTTTTCAATCATTTATATAAATGATATTTATTTTATAGCTGATAATGTTTTTAGGAATTCAAAGATTCCATTAATTATCTTTTATATTCTAAACAATTCAACCTTGTTATATGTTATAAAATTTTGAATTAATAACTTTATAATTTAGGTAAATTAAGGTTTATCAGTAATTTATATATAATATTGAGCAAATTATATTTAAGTATGATTAATTAGAAGTAATTGTGTTAATTAACTGAATGTGATATTTCTCGTGTAACATTTTTTAGTTCTTTTTTTTAAAATAAATTTATTTTGAACTTATTCATTTCAAAATTTTATATATATCTAATATATGCTTTTTTTATAAAAAAAACCTATTTTTATTAAGCAATTATGTTAGTTAAATGAATGTGACATTTCTCATATAACATCTTTAATTAATTCACTTTCTTTTAAAATAAATTTAATTTGAACTTATTCATTTCAACATTTTACATACATTTAATATATACATTTTATAAAAACTCATTTTTATTAATTAATGGTATTAATTAAATGAATGTGTCATTTCTCATATAACATATTTTGTTTAACTTTCTTTTAAGATAAATTTAGCTTAAACTTATTCATTTAAAAATTTATGTACATTTAATATATATATATTTTAAAAAATTTCATTTTTATAATTTTATTAAGCAATTGTGTTAATTAAATAAATGTGACATTTCTCATATAACATCTTTTGGTTCATTTTCTTTTAAAATAAATTTAATTTGAACTTATTCATTTCAAAATTTTATGTGCATTTCATAATATATATTTTTTTAAACCCACTTTAAAAAATAAAAATTATTTTTTAAATTTAAAAAGGAACGAGTCAAGTCCGAGCTTGATTGGGTTTCATGCCCGATCTCTAGCCTTAGAAGTCGGATCGGGCCAAATTTAGGTTTATTGTCTCGAGGCCAAATCTCGAGCCAGGCCCAAGACTAATATGCCACTTGGCCCACTACCAACCCTATGTTGTTGCAGTGCGCTTATAACACCATTAAAGTTAGCTCCTAATTTTCTGAATACTATAGCGTTAAACTCAGCTGGGGATACTGATTATCCCACAAGTGCTAGTTGATCAACTATTGCCTTTGCTTGGGGTGGATATTGTAAAATATTTTTTTGGACATTTGGAACGTTATGGAACTCGAGATGTAATTGAGTTCTTTGGTCTTGGCTAATAACCCCATAGTCGAGGCTAAGGTAGACCAAACTTCAGAAGCAGAGTTCATACCTATGAGATAAGGATAAATTTCCAAGGAAATGGAAGACAATAGTCATGAAAATAACAGTTGATCTTTATTGAACCATGTTGCGTAAGCTGGATTAATTTCTTTTTCATTGCTTGTGGTATTGGTAATTTCTTTCGGAGGAGGTGGCTCTGTGCTGTTGAGGATACCATGAAGATTGTAAAGTTTAAGAAGGGAGTAAATTGTAGCTTCCATGGAGTATAATCCTTAGAGGTGAGTTTAATAGAAAAAGTTTGATGAATATGAGTTGGAGCTGTTGTTATGGTTGAGGAAGGAGTGACAAGTGATGGGAGTGGATTACCAGAAAATGTCGACGAGTGGAATCAGAGGTGCAAAAACTACTAGTCATTTCGACCCTGATACCAAATCAACAGCTAGATGGGCAAGGTTTGAATGAAGTGATTATATTAACCACTTGTATAGGTGCAAAAGTGACTTTATATACAAGTATTTTTAGTATAGCAACTAGAGATAAGATAGACGTAACAAACTAATATACAATAGAATGTTACGTAAGGATGTCAATTTTAGCCCGATTTTGGCTCGGGTCGGGCAATAATTGAAAAACGATGTCATTTTTAATATTTTTATTTAAAAAATATAGGGACAAAACGGACTGGACCACGGGCTGGGTTGGTCTAGGCGTTGGCCCAGTCCAACCCGACCTGTTGACATCCCTAATATTAGGAAAGTGGTTATGAAAAGTTTATCTCCTTATTAACAAACTAATATACACAAAATGCTAGGAAAATAGTTATGGAAAGTTTGCCTTCTTATAATTCATGACAAATTTCCAACCCTCAAAATTGATCTTAATTACAATCCTTTAACAAAAGAATAGTTAATTATATATAAAATTGAAGCTTATGACGATTCAGGTACGTAAAAATTGTCTAAAAATTTTAAAATAATATGAAAATAATTTTTACATATTTTCTTATTAATAAAATTCCATAAAATCTTTACCGGAATGTGTACAAGAAACTATTTTAGCACAAAAGATAATGTTTTCCGGATCTAACATATAGACATCTTTTGTAATTTTTTTTTTGAAAAATCTCTAAATTTTTAAAATTTTTGAAAGAACTCTTACTTTTTAGTTTTCTAGAAACATCCTTTTTCTAGATTGCGATTAAAAGATTAGGATGAAATGCATGCTGGATGAACATCACACTTGTATTGATGTTGCTTAAATGACAATTTAACTCAAACTCGAACAAAACTAATTAAATCTGATCAAACTGATAACGTATTATAATTATTTTTAATTATTAATTTAAGTCGAGTTTAATTAGTTTAAATCAGGTTTAAGAGTTAAGTTAGATTACTATATTAATGATATTTGACTTGTTCACATCTAATATTTATACTTAGTGTGTTTCGTCGTTATTTTCTAACCAAAGTTTAGAAAAAGAGTTTTTTTTTATAAAATTGAAAATTGTGAATATTTTTCGAGAATTTTAAATATTAGAAGATTCTTCTTATTTCTTAAAGTATAGAAGAAATGTATATCTTTTACCCATATTTTTATAATAGATATTAATATTGATGATTTTAGATTTAGATCATGTTCAAGAAACATTTGCAGTTGTGGGAAGTGGAGAGAAGGATAAGTGGGGAAGGATGAGATAACTTTGAGCAGCGATAGTACATTTGGTATTACTGACAAAATTAAGAAGGCATTTATCTTTGCTTTGATCACACATCTACTTCTACGGTTTGGCTGATGTCACTTTCCCTGCCACATGATAATAATAGAGTAATTAACTGCATGAAGAGAGAAAGGGACACAACTTGCAGAAAAAGAAGATGGTAATATCAATCTGTATAACATATAAAAGGTAACTAAGATTCTTGGATAGTCTCTTTCTGCATTTATATGTACGTATGGACATGATAATATACATATGCCTCAGCAGACAATAAGCATGAGAATCTCTCTACCTCCTTCTCTCTATCTCTATATGTCTCTGACACAACGAATTGGTAATAATGATAATTGCTGAGATAAGGTGTAGTTGGTGATTGTGATAGTAATTACGCGTGGGACTTTGAAGGGCCACTTGTTTCATTGCATTGCGGTCCATTAGTTTGCAGCTAGTGTAGCTAGGTTGTGAAAGTTTCCAGGTTTGTTCATGTAAAGGTATACGTTTGTGACACAAACACACAACTTGGATGCACCAAAGACACATATATGTTGGGAAAATATTGGCTGAATGCATCAAAACATTCTGCTGCTCGTGATCACGCAACTCAGAACCGAGTTAGAGTTCTTAGATACATTGAACAGGGAGGGAAGGACAGTCAGGAGCATTCCTACCTGCCATTGATTAGGGTTTATACAATCATAAAAAGTAAGTGTTAATTTTAGGTACCTGATAATGTTCAACATACTACGCATTGCATCGAAGATTCTCACTTACTGCCCATGGGGGGGCTCACAATTTATGAAAGCTAAAGGCTTCCTTCTTCTTACAGCTCTGCATTACCCAAGTGAAATGAAACTGGAACAATAGAATAAAAGATTTATTTTGTTCATGAGTCACTTTCCTAACAGGGCCATTACGAAACTAAGGACAACCTCTCTTGACTCTTGAGAAAAGTCTGAAGTTCGTGCCTGCCAATTACAGTTGAGAAAAAGCTGTCTCCACGTATGAATGCCAACCGCTCTTTTGTCTAATAAACGTTTTGAAGAGTTCAATAAGAAAATTGTCTATAAATATTGATATAGTGTGGGTTTGAACTCTTGAAATTCCAATCTAAAAGTAAGTCCGAACACCACGAGTTAGAATATAGTTTAAATTTGATTTATAAACTTCGATCTGGACAATGATACATTGTAATTTTGATAGATATAATATAAAGTCTTAACATTCGAAATTAAATTTGACATAATATGTTCAAATTTAGTTTGAGTCTTTTTTATAAGTTTTCTCTTGACAAATATGCAGAATTAAATGTTAAAATATTTTTCACATTTAGTTCTATTTTTATTTATTTATTTATTTATTTCTTTTTTGTGAGTCATTTGAAAATAGTCTCTCTACTAGTTAAAAGTAAGACAACGTACATTAGACCTTTTTAGATTCCGCATTTAGTGGAATTTTTAGTGGGTGATTATTGTTATGTACTTTTACAATCAAATTAATAAAATTAAAAGAAAAACAATATAATATTTCATTAAAATATTTTTAAAACTATAAAATATTGAATATATATATATAATAATATATAATATGTACGAAATGATATAATCTATTTTCATTCTACATAAATATTGAAAACAT
>JAOQMM010000006.1:17047623-17058586 GCA_027563515.1 Erythroxylum platyclados
TCATCTTGGGCCTGCTGCATGCTAAAACTCCATGAAAGATTATGCAGCAGAATGGTATTATGATAGCGATCTGACATAATTCGGCATATACTAAGGACGGAGGGTTTCATTCTTTAGGGATAAAGATAAACAATAGTCTGGATGGAGAGGATCAGCATACAGTGGACAGATCAAGGTACTGGGATTTTGAAGCTTCATTGAGAGGAAAAAGTAAGGAAGTTGAGTCCGATATTGATCAGAAAGGAAAGTGGATAAAAACAGATGATCAAGAATATCCAGATGGGGCTTGCAGTTACAGTACTACTGGCCAAGCTCAGAGATTCTTTCCCATATCAGGTCATTCTTCTTTACCTACCTTGCTAAACAATTCGATGCCCATTAACCCCTATTATCATATGGATGCTTCCAACTTATCTTTGTCTCAATTTGGAAGCCATGGATTTGCATCCCAAGCTGAAAATTCCCAGAATAACAATGCTGTTCAAGTGCCACTGCCACCGTCACTGTCTCTCTCCTCCGGGTCTCAATTATTTTTATGTCCACCTGCAACTATGACATCACTCTTTGCACCTTTAAATCCTTACGGAAATGCTTCCCACGGCAGCTCTAGAGACATCAACCATTTCCAGTTACTAGGCTCTAGTTCCTGGCAGCATGTCTCATCAGGGTCTCGCGCAATGAGCTCATCATCATTGAAACCCTTTTTGTTGAATATGAATCCAGGGCTCGTCCATTTTCAAACCAGTAATGAAGACCATCGTGATAAAGATAACAACTCTTGAAGTGACGGCCGCAACATTCTTGCTTCTAAATCCAGAATCTCTCTTAATTGCTTCTTCTGCATGGATTTTCCTATACAAGTAAGATACACTCTATTCTTCTCTTGCATTAGTTTATAAGGAAGTATATGAACAGCAGACACTAATATGTATAAGTGAACTAAAGTTTGTATTTAATGTTGTTAATCTTTTGTAGTTTTGATTCAAGGGTGTCATAAGTGTTAGTGCGAATTGCTGTTGTAGACTTCCAGTGACAAAGATGGAATTAATTAGTTATGCATATGGATTGTGAACTTGAGACGATTTCAACCATATGAGATCGATTCATAAAATGTGATTTACATCCAGATCGATCAAGTATGCTCTCCTTAATCATGATGTTATTGTTGTGGATGCATTTTCTTACATCCTGTGGGCTGCCAATTTGAACTGATTGACAGTTTGAGGATAATATGTATCAATTTGTCTATATGTATCAGCAAAATGGTGTTTGTCAAGTTTAAAAATGGGATTTAAACTATGAGATAATTAATTTTTTGCTAACAACAGAGAAAATAAAAGTGAAAAAAATGCATATACTCCAAAAAAAATAAAACTAAAAACCATTGAGCAAGTATTATTTCCCCTTCCAATATGAATGTTCTTAGGTTTGACACTTTCCTATTGGAATCAAATTCTATTTTGCATCATGAAGTTAAATTCCAATGATGTTCTTATGCTTTTTGATGTACAAAAAGTTAACATGAATACAAAGAAAAAAAATAAAAACGGAAGGTGACTAGTTCAGACTTAAAGGAATCAGGTACACTACATCAAAACATACTTTTAGTGACGAAAAGGAACATCGCTAAAAGTGTTTAAATCATCTCGCTGCAAAAATATTTCATAGCAAAAAAATATTGGCAATCATTTTTAAAATCTTTGCTAATCCTTTCTTGTTACCAAGGTGAAGTATAGGAAAAATGTTCTACCGACAAATATGAAAAACGTTGCCTATACGTTTTAGCTACGAGGATTTGACGACGATTCTGGCAACAAATTTAGTGATGTTTTTTCATATTCGTCGCTAAAACATTTTTCCTACGCTTCACCTTTGTAGCGAGAAAGTATTAGCAACAATTTTAAAAATCATCGCCTATAGTTTTTCACTACGAAATATTTCATTATTGACGATTTAAATTCGTTGCCAGAATCTTCGCCAAATCCCCATAGGTAAAATGTATAGGTGACTTTTTTTATATTTGTCGCTAAAACATTTTTCCTACGTTTCACTGTCATAGCGAGAAAGTATTGGCGACAATTTTAAAAATCGTCGCCAATAATTTTTTCTATGAAATATTTTCGTAGCGAAACATTATTTACTACATTTTCTAAAGCATAGGTAAAATTTTTTAGCTCCGTTTCTGTAAATTTAGCCAAAAACTATTAGCGACATTTTCTGAAATGTAACATAAAACTTTTATTTACGTTTTTCAAAACGTAACCAAAAATTTTTAGCTACAATTTATAAAATGTAGTCAAATTTTTAATATACATTTTAACTAAATGTTATATCATGTTAATTATAATTATTTGCCACATTTTAAATCCATATCGTTGTATATAATATTTTAATTTTTTGTTGTCAATTTATTGTTAAAAAATATAATAATAAATAAATAAAAATTAGATGCATTGTTATTAAAATAAAATGTTATTAAATTAGACAATGTACAAAATTTTAATTACAACTTCAAAAATATTTGTATACAAAAAAAATATAAATATTAAAATAGTCACTCAGACACGTCTTCATCTTCACTGCTTATGTAATCTGGGTCAAGTAATTTTCTTGCACTCTTTTCATGCTTGGCCACCTTTTTTTCTAAGGGAATTGTTTTCTTTTTTAAGATGTTGAATATATGCTGATCTTGGTGAGGATGAAGCAACTAGCTTAGGGCCAAACTCAAGACCTTTGATATATCCAAATCTTGTACCAAGCACCTTATTGCAAATGTTATCTACATTTGACTTATTTTCGTCAAACATTAATGTTTGAAACAACTCCTACCTCTTATTCTAAAATTTTAAAAAGATAATCAACATTCAATTCAAATATTATTAGTTAGTACTACACAAATATATAAACTTAAAATTTAAACAAATTTTTATACTTACATAATTATTGTGCAATTCTTCAAACATCTAGTCTTCACCTTCCTTGTAGTGTGACAATTTGTAGAGTGTAATCCTATCACACTCTTCTCCATGTAGTTCCTTCTGACTCAGTTTTATGGAGAAAAAATATATAACACAATAAATAATATTGTGTTTATTGATATAATTATAACTTCTAAATAAAGAACTTACATATTCATTTTGCAAGACTACAAATGATTTGGAGCCTTGGTTGTGAGGAGTTTTCATTTTTCCTTTATTAACCTCGACTTTTTCACACTTTTCCTAAATAAAGAAAAGGAATAGTGATTAAATTGTGTAACAAGTTTAATGGAAGCAAATGTGAAGAGAAAAAAAAAACATGTTGGGAGAGGGCTAATAATGACACAAACTATTCCAATGTTCTTGAGACATTTGTTTTGGAATATGTCTCCTTGTCTCCTCATCCAAAGGAAAAGATTTGTAATATTTATGCAATCGATAACGACGATCCTTGTTCCTTTATTTTGAAACCTCAGGTTTGTCAATATCAACGATATTTAGCTTCCTCTGTGAACAACAAATAAAAGTGAAATTATTCTTTAAAAAAGTAAAATATTATTACATATAATTAAATAAATTGAAATTTTACTGAAACTTTATCTAAAGCATTTTGTAACAAGTTATCTTCCTTCAATTACTTGGCATACTTAAGGCAAGGCAATTTAGTTCTGGCAATTGCCCCCAACTCACTAGACAATTTTGTCGATTGAACCTTGTCTATAGGACGACCTTGCGAGGTATCAGTATGTATAAACAACTTGTTGTTCATTGCAACATTCATTCATTTCAACTCACAACCTTTAATTATACCTCTACATCTTTTTCTTATGGCAGTATTGGAACCTGACAACAAATGAATAATGATAAGAAAATATGCATTAAATATGTAAATATATATTTGAGCATAAGTCTATTCGTAGGTGTTAATAATTAACAAACTTGTAGATCCCCTGTACTAGTTAAGGCAGATGGAGGTTATCACTGACTTGGTTCATTAATAGATGAGGTCATTTATTGTTATTGGTTAGGATTTGATTGATGTGATTGTTGTTGAGTAAGATATGATTGATGTAGTTATTGTCAACTAGGGACAACCTCGATACTTGTCCCCTTCTTTCTTTTGTTTCTACGAGGTGCCATTATATTGGATATCTATAACTCAAATATCAACATTATGTATAAACGTAAGTCAATCATCAACAATATATATAAACATAACTTAAACATCAACAATCTGTATAATCATAAGTCAAATATCAACATTATGCATAAACATAACTCAAACGTCAACATTTCGTATTAACACAACTCAAATATCAACAATACGCATAAACATAACTCAAATATCAACAATCCATATAAACATAATTTAAACAACAACATTCCGCATTAACATAACTCAAACATCAACAATATGCATAACCATAACTCAAACATTAACATTCCGTATTAACATAACTCAAACAGCAACAATCTGCATTAACATAAGTCAAACATCAACATTCCGCATTAACATAAGTGAAATATCGATAATATGCATTAACATAACTCAAACATTAACAATACATTTCAAACAATATAAAAAACATTTTTATTACCTTCAATTATTATGATCAAGATTTTGAAAATCATTGTCATTAATTACATTAATATTCGACTCTTCATCACTATTATATTTGGCCGAAGTATCATTATTGTCATATAATTCATCCTCAATATAGTCTTTATCTCTTTCTACGACAAGACTGGCTTGTACTTCATCCATTTGCACTATATTAGGATTAACATCTCTCCTATTGAATGATAATATATCTGCATCTTCTATTTGTATGGCTTCATTATTCAGCTCTGATAGACTCTTTTGATATACTTCATCACCATCTTCATTCATTTGACCATTTTCCCTTTCACAAAAATCAAAGATATTTTGATTTTGAAACTTTTGAACGACCTTCCAATTGCTGCCCAATTTAGTGTCGTTGAGGTAAAAAACTTGCTTCACTTGACTTGCAAGGACAAAAGGGTCATTATCATACCATGTCTTTCTAAAATTGATGCTAGTAATATTGCCATTCACTTTTATATCATCAAGATTAAACCATTTGCACTTAAATAGAACAACCTTTTTATCCTTGATGTAATGTAACTCTATTATTTTTTAGATGACACAGTAAAAGTCAATAAAATCGTCATCTTGACATCCCTCAACTCCTTCTAAGTATTCAGTGGACCATTTCCAACGAGACATTCAACTTTTGTCCATCTATCTATATAATTAAAAGTAAATAATTGAATTACTAAATGCAATCCTTGTTCTATATAACATAATGATAAATCAATACAAGTTACTAGTTCTCTATTAATTAGTATAAGTTCATATACTAAGTTTGAATTCAAATAAATAATATCATACGTGACATTGTTAGACCATATGAATCAAGAAAGGGTCTTTTCGTTATGACTCCTAAGCTCATGGAATATGTCACTGATAAGCCTCATGGGAGATACATTATGGGTTTCCAACCTATATATCATCCTAGGGGTTTATTATGCCTCAAATCATCGATAATTATACGTGAATTTCTTATGTTACTAGTTCTCTATTAATCAGTACAAGTTCATATACTAAGTTTGAATTCAAACAAGCACTATGGTATGTAGAATTATTAGACCACATGAATCAAGAAAAAGTCTTCTCACTATGACTCCTAGGCTCATGGAATATTTCACCGATAAGCCTCATGAGAGCTACATCATAGGTTTCCAACCTATATATCATCCTAAGGTTTATTATGCCTCAAATCATCCATAATTATATGTGAATTTCGTATGTTACTAGTTCTCGATTAATCAATACAAGTTCACATAAAAAACCAGGCTCTCCTTCCATTAACACAAATTCTTCTCTATTGAAATAGAATATAAAAATTGAGTAAAAGTTTGACGACTTACCTAGAGGAATGAACAATCAGAGACGACGAACGACGAACGACGGAAGTTAGTGGATTGATTGTGAAATTGGCCCTAGTTTGAATCAATTAAGCCATTAGAAGAAATAAAGAAATAAAATTTTAAGTAAACAAAAGTGTTAACCCAATTCCAAAAGATGAACAACGGCAAAGTTTAAGTAAACAATTCAAGTGCTAACTTTTATAAACTCTTACAATAGTTACAAGAATACAAATTGTTAGTAGGTAGTTAATGTCTTAAATCACTAAATTCACTAGTAAATAAAAGAAACATGTTAAAAGTGAAGCTAAGACACCTCACCCACTAATATTGCAAAGTTTAAGAACACATTTTAAAGCAACAATTCCCAATAAGATAAGGAAGATGAAAGTAAATTTAGTTAGATATGGGATTTGATCATGTTGTCTTGAATTATATCTATAGATAAAGAATTTGTCTATATAAGAAATAGGAATGAAGATGTATAGACGAATAAGCTATAAATAATAGTTATGATTGACTATCTAATAAATGAATTATATAAGTAATTGTAGTGAATATTAAATGTATAAATATTATTTTCTAAATTAATGAAAACTGAATTATATTTTATTTACAAGGATAAAATCCTACAATGTTAATGATGCATAATTAGATTTTTACGCATTTTTGGCTATAACGAAAATTCAGGCTTATAATTCTTTATTGTTTCAATTAAATAAAGACACAAACTTGTTTTTAATTCAAATATTGAAAGTTATAGCATATAACATATAATTTCATAAAATGTTATTCTAAATATAATAAATGAAATTTTCAAATAAAGTTGACATTGCACATAGCTTTGATTATATATTACATAAACAAAAGAGAAATTGTACAGTAAATTATTTACGACATTATTAAAAAAGAGACATTGAATATTAAAATGATCACGACATTGTATATTAAGATGCCACATTCACTAACATGACTGACTATACAACAAATCATTTTAATTTAAACAATCCATGCATTGAAAGATATGCAGTCGTTATAATTTTTCAAGAAAAAAAGACAATGGTCATCCCTAATAGAACTTTCATCGAACACTTGGTACGCATCACAAATTCACCCCTAACTAATTAAAAAACTGTTGTCATTTTTCATTATTCACTAACATTAACACATAAAAACAAACAATAACCCATTAACAAACGAAATAAACGCAGACAACTCAATCTACAGTAACAAAACTGACAAGCAGAAAGCCATTTAACAACAAAAATTGAAGCAGAAAAAACAAATCCAAGAGTAGAGCATGGACGACCAACCTCAACGGACGGTTAATCAAAGATGATGGAAGCAATCGGTGGAAGAACAAATGAAGATGACGAACGACAAAGATGGAAGAAGAAAATGACGGAGAATAAAGGAAGAAGATGAAAATGAAAGGGGAGGTCATTTTCTACAAGGTTATAAACACAAAAACAAAGCTCTCTTCATTTTCGTGTTAACTGGTGTATTTTCTCTTAGTTCACCGTCGAAGAAACGTCGTATCCTCTGTTGTAGTCGTCACCGTCGAAGAAGCTTTGTCTCCTATATTGGTATCGTTAAATTTTTCTACTTTTAAGAGCCCTCTTTGTGTTGTGCTCTGTTTTTCTACTAGGTTTTGGAGTTTATGGGTTTTGTTGTATGGGTTTTTGTTTGTGTTTGTGTTTGAAAGATGGTGAATTGTGTTTCTGTGTTGGTTGTGTATGGGTTGACAATTTTTTCCACCTTCCATGCTTCTTTGAGAACATCCTGCTAACTATTTGATGAAAGGTCTATTAGTGTATTTAACTTTTGCAAGGGATGACCTTTTCTTTTTGTTGCTAGGATTTGTATGGTAAAGCTCCATTCAACTTTCGGTCAATTCATTCCACCCCTGATTTATGGGATTTGATTACCAAAAGAATTGAATTAAACATAATGAATTTTATGCTAAATTGACTTTTCAGAATTAAATTTGTTAACATTAATTCATCGCGGAATGTCAACGTGGTGACTAGTTTCCGATGGTGGAAGTGAGCTACGCTGGGAGGAATGTGCAAAATTCTCCCTGGTGAAGAACAAATCAATGAACAACTAATCTTCTCATCAAAGTCTAATCATCGCTTGCCTTCAATGGCTGATCTTATTCTTCAAGGTTCTTAGTATCATCCGAATTACCTCTCTTCCTTAGTTATCTATATCTTATTTTTTGTTAGGAAGCTATCAAATGAATGTTTGATTGTATATACAATGTGCTATGTCAAGCTTCCTCAAATCTTCAAGAGAACATAGATGAAAATGAAAGCGGTGGGAATGTCCCAATGGTCTGTACAGGATTAGGAAAATCGGTCGTTTTCGAACAGTCTTCGCTTCCAATTACTATGTCTATTCAATCAGGTATACAGGTGTTTGAATTTGGGTTTGTTATGCCTTTAGACTTAATTAGCTATTTAAGTTCTTTACTAATTGTTTCTTAGGTGAAACGCATCGTACAGGTGGTTCATCTACTTTAATGATCCATGTTGCATCTAGAGATTCAGTCACTATATCTTCTGCTAGTTTAATTAAAGCCAAGAAATTGTTGGAAGAGGGTGTCAATAACCCAACACCTGAGGGAAGATCTTTGACTGTTTCAATTGATGCCTTCGAGTGTGCAAGAACCCTTCTTGGGAATCCAGACAGGGGAACTCCTTTACCTCTTCTACCAAGTCTCATGTAACTTGGAATTCAGAAAAATAATTATTTCTTTTCCTTTTCAATGAAATAAACATGAAACTTTATTTATTGTTTGGTTTGTAAGAATTGTTAAACTTCTAATTAAAATCTTGTACTACTTACCATATATCATTATATTATATTGCTTACCATATTTCAATATTTATATGTATTATTATTTTATTGTTAATAAAGATTCATGATTAAGAATAGTAGTCAACTTAAATTTATTATATTTTGATCTTATTAATATTAAAATTTTATGTATGTTTATTTTTTCATACCGAAAAAGATAATTTAAAAAGGTATGTTTATCTTTTAAAATTACCTACTATCATGTGTTTTTCAACAATATGTTTAAAACTTTGAAAATATTTAACAATTTTAAGATGCTCAACATTTTCATGAAATATTTCTATTAACGGATGTGCAATATGAACAATAGGTATCATTAAAGAATTATTTGTGTATAAATCTATTGAATTAAAAAGATTTATAGAATTTTAATGCAATAGCTATTTAAACAAATTTATAAAAAAGGCAAATGAAAATATATGAAAAATCATATATAAATGTCAATTGTAATTAACCTTAGGATTATCAAGCAAACTTAGCATTAAAAAATTATCCTTTTAACATTATTAATTATAAAATATTTAATATCGACTTTTGGCGAAATTTGTTATTTCGTCACCAAAAGTCCAACTTTTTGTGACAAATTTGTTATTTCATCGCCAAAACTCTATGTTTTTTCGACATGTAAAACTATTGTCGTCAAAAGCTCGACTTTTGGCGACAAAATACATAAACCATCATCAAATATCCACACTTTTGTGACAATTCATGTAAATCGTTGCCAAAGAAATGCATTTAGGGATGATACTATAGAACGTCACCAAATCCTTGACTTTTGGCGACAATTTTAGCGACGATTTAAAATTTGTAAATTGTCGCTAAAAAAAACGTAGCTAAATGTCTATTTTGTTATAATGGTAGTTGTAAGCAGTGTAAAATTGTAGAAGTATTAATATTCTTTTGTTGCAAATGAAGAACTGTTTGTTCTATATAAGGTTGAGTTACCACAACTGCACTAAAGCTTGTTGGCACAAGTACTCTTTATGTGTATGTATATATGTTACTTTCAGAAAGTAAAGAGAATCCCAAGAAAGACACAGGAAAACATGATAAAGTAATTGGTGTAAGCCAGTAAAATTAGATAACATTTATGAAGGAGGAGGGGTTTTTCACATTTATGCATGACTCAAAATGGTTAAGTTGCTGCACTATGTTAGTACGCAACCATGCAAATATACAATTTATTTCATATTCTGTGTATACTGAGTAACTAATCGTTGCCAGGGGTAAGAAAATGCTTCGATCCACGTTTCCATTTGAAAGTTCATAACTAAAGTAACTTGATTGTAGTTTGGCAAGTATACAAGTGGCTCTAGAGATCTAAGTTGTATACGTATAATGATACTTACATTTACTAATTAATGGCACCTGCACACAGTTAAGGAGTAGTTTTTCTTCTACTCATTTTAGTATGGCAAAAGAGTCACTTTTGACTCTAAGTTTTTCACTGATCGACAAATTTAACCCTAACATTTTAGAGTGAACAATTATAACTTTAACATTTTGAAAATATTAAAGTTTAATCTCACCCTAACTAAAAATTCAAACGATTTTGTTAAGTGTCAGGTCAGCGCTGACGTAGCACTTGAAAATATTTTTTATTAAAATAAATGGGTCCTCTACGCCACATTAAATTAAAGAAAAAGTTAATTTATTAAGTTAATTTATTATTAAGTGTAGGACCTACTATTTTTATTAACCCCATCTTCTCTGATCTTACTACGTGCAGGTTTTGAGCTGGAGAACCAAATAAGTCTTCTCCATCTTCTTAAAGCTTACGGTGAAGCCATAGAGGATGGCCAGAGAGATCTCGCCGATATTATCATACGACATGTGAGTGAAAAAGCTAGTCCTGCTGGCGCAACCCTAGAGCGTCTTGCTTTTAACCTGTCCCAAGATCTTGGAAAACAAGCAGATTATCTAAAACAAGAGTCTTGCAAGAACTTCGAGACAGCTTTCCAAACGTTTTACCAAATTTTCTCGTACCGTAGGTTTGCTCATTTCGCAACAAACTCAGCTATTCTTGGAGCTTTGTCAGCTGATGCAGAGACGATACACATAGTCGACTTCGATATGGTGAAGGCATACAATGGCCGGAATACTTTGTTGATGTTTAAGATTAAACTCTCAAATATTTAACTAATTCATTTCAATTTGATTCAATCCGCAATAGT